>JAVFBX010242237.1:0-10365 GCA_034783855.1 Mopalia kennerleyi | reverse complement strand
AATTTTTTTTTGAAAATCGCAAAAAAAAATTTAAAGTCGGCGGGTTTTACGTACGGTCGGTCGGGTTACCCGAAACATACTTAATATTAATTTTCGCCCAGCAGTCAACTATGATTAATTGTTTAGAGTGCATGTATATTGTCATTTATAACAACATACTGTTTGCATATCAACTGTGGTCTTGCATGCTAAAGAGGAAACAACTTTCCCTGAATAACAATGTTGTTTATATAGAGGTAAAATTGTAGCATACTCTAATCACTGTTTTGACAGGAGCTACATGAGGTTGTGATGACTGATAATGAGGCACATGATAAAACAAAGTAGACGCTCAGTTACTATAATCCATGACTTGTACTTCATTATATGGTACCACTCATATCGGCTTATCAGGCATCACAGCTTTTAAATTTTTTATATATTTGATAAATATCCCAACTGCACTTGTCATATATCTATAATAGGCTAGGTTAGGGTTTAACATCATATTCAAGGGCATTTCACTTATATGGATTGTCAATTTCACACTGTCCTTTGCTTAAATACCATGGAAAACCAGTAGGAAGCGATTGCCACAGCCTCGTATACCCAATGGTTGACAGAGATGGACGCAAACCCGACGATGGTACAGGGAAGTACATGTTATTGTTGGATTATTGCAGACGCGATATCCATGGGCCTCATAAACATAATCCTTGCATTCCGCTTGTCAATTGTATTCCCGCAGCTAATCATTGACTCCTGCTGAGGCACCAGAGCAAGACGATCATCACAGATTGTCAGATAATGACAATATTATCACCAACGAACAGGTAGATTTACTTAAAACAGCAAAGGTGATAATAATGCAATATATACACATTCATTGACCACCAATTTGAGAATTTGTAAACTTAATTGATCATTCAAATTGATCCACGTTACACATATTGGTCATCTGATTCGTGAGCAATTAAATATTAATTTCAATACAGAATAATGGCAGATAAACAGTGTAAGTTGTTGGCACCCCTAATAAACATTAATTTGTTAATTATCCATATAAAGTAGGCCTACTGTCTGAAAAACATAGCTTATTATTTAAGCTTACCTCTAGCTTGCAAATGCCACAAAACGAATTAGATAAAAAGTTGTCCACAAAAACACACCGGAGAATCCGAACAAACCGTTGGGGACCAACAACACTACAAACATGTACGTGTATCGTAAGGTAGCCGATTCCTCACTACTGCCACTAGTACTAATATGCAGTAGTAATCGTATTTTCATAGCTGACGGCTCCGGACAACCAGTGCGTGAGCAGATTGTGACAACCTACGGCATAGCTTTAATACAAACAGCAAACCAAAAACGTACCCTCGAATAAGCTTCTTCTGTTATGACTGATAAACCAGAGGGAAGAGTGATCAAGCGCAGGCACAAATCATTATCACTGCAATATTATACTGTCGGCATGTTGATATCGAATAGAACATGGCCGCCAAACTAGATTTCAAACCAAAACTGGGTCACGACGCTTAACTTTCACACCGATGTGTTGAGGTTGATACCAAGATAATAATCTTCGCAACTGTTATTTCGTTACAAAATGATGAATTTACTCTACCAGTAATCAAACCTACCTTAATTTCCCACTAGATCGACATGCTTTTATGCTTAGCGAAACACCTAACGAGACCGGTGCTAGACGACTTCCCAGTTGGGCTCGAATCTATTTTTAGCCTCACGACGTCATTAATTGATGTGCCCATTTTCTCTCTTTCCGTGATATCACTGTATTTGTTTATTTCTCTGAGGTGAACAGGTGCCCGTTTTCACTGAATTTGTACACACGTTAAACGATAAACAGCTCAAACAGAGTAAACACAAAATGGATGTTTCTGATTTATCATTTTTATCTTACATGTGAATACTGAATAGTTAAAGAAAAATGAACAGGAAAATTCAGTGAAGTGACGCTTTCTTGTAAGTTGGTTCTCTGTTCAATTCATATATATAGATAGGCCTACAATCGATCAATCGCATAACAGTATAGGCCTTTACATTTCCGTGAGGTGACACTTTTCGTCAACAAATCACCTTGCACTAACTTCAAACATACAAGTGCCCAGCTCTAATTGCCTAAGTATCATATTCGGTAAACAGCTGTACGTCATATTGTATATTTTGTATTAGTCCCGAAACTCTGGTCGATAAAATTTATTATTATTTTACTCCAGTGTTGTAAGCTTTTTGCGATGATGACTGCGGTTACTTAATTAGTTGTCGAAGATTGTGGTCCATCGTATATATAGCCTACTTTATTTGTTTATTTTGGCAGTTTTACCTACGAGGGAACTTTTATCGTCCCTCTAATTTGTTTTAGGTTCCTAGATCATTAATTGTCGCCGTGACTCTTAAATGCTGTCAACACAATCATGTTGACGTAAATAGTGAGTGAGTATCGCACTACCGACAGGTAATATTTGTGAATTTATTATATGTTTATAATTTTCAATTTAAAAAAAGCAAAGCTTACTAGATAAGAAACAGCCTAGAGTTTGAAGCAAATATATAGAACTAGATGCGAATAAGTATTTTATAGACCTGTTTTACAAAATAGATAGACTGTACCGAGAGTGTCCTAAAACAAACACCCACGAGGTTCAGCCGATTGTCCATCACACAGAATAAGCCTAATATTTCGACCTATATATATTTTGAATAAATGAAGAGAGAAAAATTCTCAGTCGGGGAAGTGCATGGACCTATAACCCGATGTTCCCGGGTTCGAATCCCGGTGGAGGCAAGCACATTTTTCTCTCTTCATTTATTCAATATACATTAAATATACATGTAGGCATACACACGTGTTCTTCTCATTATTTACTTTTATTATTCACGCACAGCGAACAGAGCAATTTTATAATATTTGTAGATTTATTTCGAGAAGAAAAATAATAATTTTTCAAACGGCGTTTGAATCCTATGTTGAATGTTAAAGCAGATATTTAAGGCAACGTCTAGCATTGACTGGTCACTGGTGGTATACCCTTTGCATGGTAAGTATAAATCTGTAAACGTTTTAACGTTTTAAATAATTATGCTCTAAAATAAATCCATGTTTAGTCACCTGTAAACAGTAACCAAGAACTTTTGCCAATGTTACAAATCTTTGGGATTTTTAAAATAATATTCAAATAAAACAATTATATATTTCTAATACAGTGACCTTACCGGTAAAGTCATAAATTAGGTTAGCCTACATATCAACAGTTTTCTTTGTAAGATCTACTATGGTGTCTGTGTTAAGCATCCTGTTGCGTTTTTCCTTGTTGTCTGAGTAGTTGCTTGGTGGTTTCATTTATCCACTTTTCTGGCGTGTCGCCTTATGGTAAAATAACATTTTGGGCGGCATAAAACACCAATCAAACTATCCAATCCGTGTATGGGAATCGCAGTGCATGGGTGTCAGTGTTTAGAATACCGGTACATATAAAACATGATAAGTGGAAGTGAAAGTTACATAGCTGGTATTGTTAACAACAGTTTCCAAATTGTGTCCAGCCATCCGACAAGTCAGGACACTATATGGTCATTGGAGTTATCCCCCCTGATTTGCAATAATCGGTTTAATAAATAGTTCAACGAGGACCGCGACATCGCGTTTGAGAACGAGATTTCCTCCCGGTTTTCCACCATAGTAGGGCAAGGAACAGTATGAAGTGGACAATCCGCTGTCATATTTAAGTGAAATACCCTTGAGTACGACGTTAAGCACCAATCAAACAAACAAACTTAATCCGCAAACAGCTCTACGTAGGCCCTACTGTGGTAAAAGCGTTTAATGTGAATCGGCTTGATA
Source organism: Mopalia kennerleyi (assembly GCA_034783855.1). Taxonomy (NCBI): domain Eukaryota; kingdom Metazoa; phylum Mollusca; class Polyplacophora; order Chitonida; family Mopaliidae; genus Mopalia; species Mopalia kennerleyi. The sequence goes on along the minus strand of JAVFBX010242237.1, from coordinate 6,521 downwards.
TTTTAAAGTGGCCAAAAAATCACACAGCAACGCCTGCCTAAACATCGAATGTCTTAAACTCTAAAGTATGTGTATACGGTATTAATTTGTTAATCCACTTCACGATCGTTCGGTTTAACGAAATTTCTAACTTATCATACAGTAAAACAAGAGAAAATCAGCCAATACGCCCAGTGCGACATGTCATCACAACCCTCGGCTAGATGTCAAATAATTAATATGTACCATAATCGTACATTCTATAATCGCCGGAAGCATATTTACTGGCGTATGCACACTTTATCTAAATACCTGAATAAACGCAGCGAATTGCACATGGCCGTTGGGCCTACTTAGAGCCGCGAAATCCATCAGTGGAGGAGGCCCTAACATCACAATTTCAACAATACTAAATGGCCTTTGGATACACTAATTTAGTTTTTGAGTACATTGTGTTTTGAACCCAAAACTGACGGCAACTGTGAATTGTGTACACAACACGGAATGTGGTATCAGAAAGAAAAGACATGTATGTCATAAGGGCGACCATGTCTGAACAGCCTCGGCCATTTCCATCCCGTAAATAATCTCTGAGGGAACGCTCATTTCAATGGCGGTCGTAACGATATTGAATATTCATGAGCTACACCCACTGATCTATATATAGATCAGTGGCGACACCGAATAGTCCGATTTTGGACACAATGCCGTACACGCTACTAATATGGGCGTTTCATACTTCTTGTTAATGGACTTCTGGTATTACACATGTGACTCTTTTAACCAATGGAACTTCACTTGGACATATATGCGCACATATAAAACGATGGTGGGCTTAATCCGCTGTGATAATCCTATTAATCTTCAGCACCTTGTCAACTACTTGGCAATATCCTTAGTAAAATATTGTATAATATTGTATAATATTTTAAATTTGTACCTGACACCACCATTCGATGGCAATCGCATTCTTGCGAGGGTTTCAATAGTGGACAACTCTCGTACACTATGCCAGACCATCGCGCATTAATTTCTGCTAATATTTGGGGCGACATATTAACAGATCAGCAAATAAAAAAAGTGCAAATCAAGATGACCCAAGTGTATCTTAGAGTCAATGTTTAGATGAAAGAAGCAGAATCGATTCTATTTTGGAATGATTCGATGGTATGAATTCAAAATAAATTATTAGCTCAAACTATTTAAAATTGGCATTGTATAAGAAACCTTTTCAGTAACCTTCAATGATTAACTTTTAATTAAAATAATTCAAACAAATTTTGTCCAATTTAAGTCCCAGGGGTGAAGGTAGACGTCAAATGGAATTTTCAAAAAGTAACAAATATACTTTAATTGTAAAAAAAATCAATTTAATACTCGGACGTTATTTTCATTTGCCTGCAATGAACTCATTAACCGCAAGGTCGCGGATATGACACATTGACAACAGTGGTGTGGGGGGCGGTGCTTTCATCCATTGGGCTGGCATGCTGTCATTTGAGTGAAATACCTTAAGTACGGCGTTAAACCCCAATCAAACAAACAAGCGATAGAGTTGCGGAAATTAAAAAAAATCTATATGCCTTCCTCTTAACATTTCTAATTTTCTTATTAATGACATGAACCTCATTGCTTGAACAAATGCTTCTTCAAAACGTGGATTATAATATTTCAACATCGTATACATGTGTGTGTTTTTATGATACCACACCTTACTTACATAACAGAAAATGGGCCTTTTTACGAAGGTTTTGTCAAACTCGGTCTTTCCAACAATATAATAAATTAGACACGTACTCGGAGCTACTCCTCGTAAACATTTAATTTTACGATCTTTTAAACAATTTAATAAATAAGATACGTACTCTGAGCTACTCCTCGTAAACATTTAATTTTACGATCTTTTAATCAATAAAATAAATTAAATACTTATTCTGAGCAACTCCACGTAAACGTTTAATTTCACGATATTTTAAACAATATAATAATTAAGATACGTACTCTGAGCTACTCCACTTAAACTTTTAATTTTTGCGATCTTTCCAACCATATAATTAATTAGATACGTAATGTGACCTACTCTACGTAAACGTTAATGTTACGATCTTTCCAGCAATATAATTAATTAGATACGTACTCTGAGCTATTACACGTAAACGTTTAAGTTTACGATCTTTTAAACAATAAAATAAATAAGATACGTACTCTGATCTACTCCACGTAAACGTTTAATTTCACCATCTTTCCAAAAATATGACAACAACCTTTATTGAGCTTCAAACTTCTTTGACTGTACCTTTTTTTTTTTTACTCATTTAAAGGTTCTTCTTGGAAAAGATTCCCTTGGCCGGAGATTTGACAACCGATGTAAGGTTCAACCAAATCTCTGTAAAGCATGGTGGCCCTCTTTACAATTTGGTAAGATTAGATTTGAAAAATATGGACCAAATTTGACGTGTTCTCATCACCAATGCTGTATTAACAAGAGGGACTGTCTGACAGGCACGCTAAAAAAAATTATTTCCTACGTTTTGTCTTAGTTTATAAAATCCTTGATTTCCACTGATAAGTTTAACATAGTACAAGAGAAGTGTTAGTCCGAAGAACGAAAAACTCATTTTGACTTCAATATTTCCGCGGATTATTTTGCCATCATCAGGAAAGTAATGTAATGGGTGACATGACATTTAGTTCATATTATATTAAATTGTAATTATATTTAATATAATAATATTATATTAAATTCCGAATTTCTTTGGTTGAGGACCGTCATTAAATCAGTAAAGTGCACAGCTTTAGTGCCGACATTATACATCTGACTATTGCGGTCACCGATTAGCAGCTTACAATTGGAAAAACACGAACGTAGCAAATTTGATTGTGTCTTGAAGTAAGCAAATAGTGCTTTGCTTTCAAATTGTTGGCCCCCATCTCCTTTACCATTAAACCACCGGTAGATAACACCGGATACAAACCATTATTTAAGCCTTTGCCTTAAACAAAATGATTAAAAACATAAAATTAACACTAACAATATAATTTTTGTGTCTTTTAGAAAATAAATACTGATAATATTTTAGTTATTTTGGGATAACAGTTCAGAAAATTCTGCCGGTTGAAACAAGTCCGAGAAAAGAACCCCCAGACCCATGAAGTTAGGGACCAAGTCGACAGCAGTAAGAAAATGACGGTTTCAACCTGTAGATTTTTTTTAACGAGATTATATTCAAACTAAGGAAGATTTTTTTCCCAAAATAACGAAATTATTAACAATAGAAACAACAAAAAGTTAGTGTTACTGAATTGCTGGCCGGGATTGTTTCCCCTTTTTGTATGTTTTTTTTTTTTTTTTTTTTAAATCGTATCGTGGAGAGAACACATTCGTAATGTGCTAATTCACGGAAGTTTCGAGTTATGATGTTGCGACAATCCAGTGATGTTGCAACTACTGCTTTGAGTGTACTTAGCAATAAACACTTATATCTTGGCATTTCACTTTGTTGGCTTACAGAAAAACGTTGTCGTAGAATTGTTGCTTTAATTCTGAAAAAAAAAACAGTAGGCTATCCCAATGCTGGAAACAATGATATCCAATCTTTTATTGAAGTTATTTGTAAATCTGCCATATTGCTTATACTGCCCAGTTAAAAAATCGTAAATTTGCCGTACCGTGTCGTAAAGTAGCGACATGAAGGGACGTAACTCCGTCATCAAAACTCGAAACTCCCGTATTTCATTCGAATTAATTTGTATTTATCAATGCATTTTTTTTTTCAATAGTTTGATTTTTGTCGGGATGGTGCCCATCTTGGCACAGAACCCTGATCCGAATTGGAGCCACGAAGAATATTTGAACTGGTTATATACAAATTTTCGGAGTGAGTTTTGGTCCCTTGGGCTATCGACTCGTCAGTTTGCCGTCGTGACTGTCGAACGACTCACTAATTACCCTCAGGTTGACGCTGAGGTGCTGCCACTACAAAATCCGGAAGAATGGAATGCCGCGTACTACGCTTACACCGCCCCTGATCACACTGAACCGGCCTTGTTTGAGAGTTTAAGAAACATGATCATCAATCACCTTCAGGTCACACACCATCTACCTACCAATATCTACTTATTTACCTACAACATTCCTTGTCCATTGTGTACGACAACTATGATGGACTATATTAGAATCTACATTCCCAACACCATTCGAGCTTACATTCATACGAATACTCAATACAATTACGCTCTGCAGGAACTTGGGAATATAAACTATCGTTTTGCCTGGAACTCGGAAAGAGGAAATCGAATTTACGCACGAGCTACAATGGAAGAATTTGACGACACGAATGACGACGGCGACGCTCCTGGATTGACCTACTACCCTCGTCTTCTCGTGAACCCTTCTTATGTGTGCTATCTCAATAACTTTGGGCGAAAGAAAAGAGATTTTTTCGTTGTTATACATGCCAATCCCCGTCTAACGACCAAATGGCGGCAAATGACTTTGAACTGGAAGCATGTTTCGGCTGGCGTAGGAGGAGTATGGGGAGTCGGACCAACCGGCAACGTCTACTACAGGGGAGGTACTTACGAGGACAGCACCTCAGCAGGTTCCGATTGGCAATCGCTCGGCGGTTCGCCCATGACACAACTCTCGGTCGGCCATAATACAGTGTGGGCTGTGGATAGCTCGGACAGAATCTACCGAAGAGAAGGAATTACAGCACAGAATCCTACAGGAGCTTCGTGGACCGTAGTTAATGGCCTGTTGAAGCAGATAAGTGTCAGCCCGAAGGGAAACGTTTGGGGTGTCAATTCTAAAGGACAGGTTTACAAACGTGCCGGTGATAGCTGGACCTTTGTATCCGGTTTACCCACTATGAACCAGGTCACCGTGGGATCTGCAGGGGTGTGGGCCATCTCGCCTACAGGTACAATTTCGTATCGAACGGATACCTTTGAAGACATGGATTCAGTTGGGACTGAATGGGTGGAAGTCCCTGGGCTATTGAAGTGCATTAGCTCTGGCGGGGGATTGCTCTGGGGTGTTAATGGGAATGATAACATTTTTTATAGACTTGGGCAGAGTTACGAAAATCCTCTTGGAACTGCATGGATCCCGGTAGGCGGTAAATTGAAACAACTTTCCGTTTCTGACAGAGGGATTTGGGGAGTTAACAGCGTATCATATGCCTATGGCAGGTTGTCAACGTTTGGATTTGACCTGGGTGGATGGGAAGTGATACCTAAAAAAGCTACACACATTTCCACAGGATTCGCCGAAGTCTGGATAATTGACGAGGACGGTTTTATTTTCTATCGACAGTCCACGTACGCAGCTGGCGGTAACAGTGAAGGGTCCGGGGCATGGGAGATTGTAGATGGCATATTGATTCAGCTGGATGTTGGACACAGGGTAGTGTGGGGTGTCAACAGCAACGGAGACGTGTTCTTAAGGCGGGGTATTTCAATGTTAAAGCAGATTGGAACTCACTGGGAGTCTATACCTTCCTTAGCACTAAAACACGTTAGTGTCAGTACTGCCGGCCATGTATGGGGCGTAACTAGCAGTGGAGCTATCTACCGCCGTGTTGGCGCCAATAACAAAACGCCTGCAGGAAGTTCCTGGAAACGGATAACCGGCGCACTCACACAGATTTCGGTTGGGAAAGCGGGCGTATGGGGCGTCAACAGTAACAATGATGTCTACTACCGAGAAGGGACGAGTGAGGACGTGGACACTGATGGATCAACCTGGACTCAAGTGGGCACAATGAAGATGAAGTATATCACCTCCGGACCCGGATGTGTCAGGGCTGTAAATTTGAACAACAACATCTTCTACAGAGGTGGTATGAGCCTAGGTTCCCCAACCGGATACAACTGGGTTCAACTGAATTCACCACAACTCAAAATGCTGGAAATCTATGACGCTGTTAACGGTATGTGGGGATTGACTCATGACGGTGTGATTAACGCCAACAAATTTTACTGAGAGATTTTAACAGATATTAAGCAAATTGCAACCCGTATTTGTGTGACGTAAGCGTACAATGAAAACTATCCCTCTTATGAGTTTAAACGTTGTTTGTGTTTCTCTTTTCTCTGGCTTACCGACTAATATATCAATTCTAAGATCTAGGATTGTTTGGCAGATCATTTGGTTGCTTGTTGTTTACGTAATGCAATAAATTATTTCGCTAATTTGACAGAAACACTGTTATAGCTGAAGGTTCCACAATCAGGTCGTCCGATGCTGAAGCTATAGCTCCTTATAATCCAGACCCAGAGAAAACTTTCCAAGATATTCTAGAACATTACGTGCAGTCTCACGACAAAATAATGTCCCCGCCAACACTTGACGACAACATTCATATGTATTGAAGAAGCCGTGGTAATCTGGGTAACTTTTAGTACGCTGTTGTTAAACAAAGTGGTTAACAACAGTTGTTGTTGTGCTGTATTTTCGGAAGTCAATCTGAGAACAAAGAAACGAAGACTGGTCACCAGGAGAATTCCTACAGAACGCCTTGTAAAACAGAAACTAACTA
>JAVFBX010242226.1:0-10365 GCA_034783855.1 Mopalia kennerleyi | reverse complement strand
ATCACATCAATGGTGGCTGGTGACAGCTTCATGTGTCCCAGTACACTAATCACATCAATGGTGGCTGGTGACAGCTTTATGTGTCCCAGTACACTAATCACATCAATAGTGGCTGGTGACAGCTTTATGTGTCCCAGTACACTAATCACATCAATGGCCTCTGGTGACAGCTTTATGTGTCCCAGTACACTAATCACATCAATAGTGGCTGGTGACAGCTTCATGTGTCCCAGTGCTCTAATCACATCAATGGTGTTTTCTGATCTCCTATAAAGTTGTTTGATGTCATTCAATCCATTACCCCATTACTTTCCTCTTTGGGTTATTGATTTCATCTTTAACCACAACAGCTGAAGGTGTTTTTGTGTAACCTGTAGGAAGCTGTTTGATCCTGTGGCCATATAATTATTAGAACTACATTGTACTTCTGCCAGCTAGGAGCTTGGAAGACAGCTTCCTGTTGCCCTTGTCCAAACTAAGAGACAACAGATGGCTGACTTGTTTTGTAATGTCTTTGTATTGCATCTTGTCATTGTCTGAATATGTCTTGGTTTACACCTGACTTGCCAGTAGTGCCCAAGGTGAAAATAGAGGGTCACTTGTTAGCAGAATGCTATTCAGCAACTATTTCTCAAAAAGTTCTGTCATGCTTTAAAAGTAATCTATCAATCAAAAGTCTGGCACCCTCGTTGTTGTTGACCTGTTTCTTCATAAATCTCATTCTATGATTTCACATAGGCGTCGTGTCCAAGGTGAAATAGATTGCCTATTTTAATCAGATTGATTTTAAGCAATTATTTTCTCAAGGGTCATGTCATGCTTAAAAATTAATCTATCAATCAAAAGCTTGTCACTGAAAAGAAATGTTTCCTTATATTTTCACCTATTGTATTTGAGTAAACTCATTAGGTAGGTAATTACACCTGGAGGGTAAGATGCATGTCCACTCTGTTTCTTCATCAATCTCATTCGATGTCCTCATGAAATATTTAGATTTGGAGGCAGGCTTTTGATATCAAAGTTTTGTAAATCACGAATTGCTCACCTGACAAAATTATCACTTTAGGATCATGACAGTGGAGACAGAGAATACAGTGTGGCTTGTGTAGATGTGGCATGTAGATGTTTTTTTCAGTGACATGTTACAATTTACAGTCAATAAACATCTTGGCTGACGGTGCGGACAAGTTCAGCAGTTTTACAATAAGGCTTACACAAGACAATTTGGAATCTCATGACGAGGCAGTTATAAACTCAATCCACATGTCACAGTGTGCTTTCAGTATAAACTTGTCACTTGACTTATTCTCTTACAACTTCTATTTTAAAAATATATGTATGTGTAACAGCCAAAATGAAACAATTACCGCAAGCACTCGCCTAAACTGGATCTTAGATACAACAGCTTGACATTCGTAACTGATATCGAAAGTTACGTTGGACAGCAATAGTTTCAGCAAACCATTAGCCAGCATAGGATTTGTACGTATTAAATAACGTTAATGTACAATGCAGCCGAGAAACTTTGTATAGCCCTGCACTAGGTGATTACATCGGGGATAACACTTCTTGCCTCACGCTGATTTCCAGCTTTGTTCTAGATTCGCTGTTTTGTTGATCTAATAATGCATGAAGGGTTAAAGTTAGTATAGGTATCGTATATATGGTATTTTACTAGTATATCTTGATGTGACAGACATTTTTAGGTTGCAGGATTAAAGTTATTATAAGTATATGGATTGGTATTTTACTGGTATATCTTGGATTGACAGTCATTTTGAGGTTGTCAATTTCATTTCTACATGAAAATTCAGTGAAGTGGTTGTGCTTTACATTTACGAATCAGAATAGAAATATTACTATCAGTTATGCATATCTCTATGAAGAATGGTTTGTTTCAGTACACCATGAATGTTTCACTTATCTGCTTTGAGTTGTATTTTTGACCTTTGTAATGGAAATCTATATCTCGGCTGCAGGGGTGCTTCATCATGTCTTATGTTCGCCTTGTATTTATAAAAGGGAAAGCCATAAGAAACTATCATTCAGAGGCTGATTTTGTTTCATGTGTTGCAGCATAATAAAACTTTTATTTCACTTCTTAATATTATGGCAAAGCCTTGGAAACTACTCCCAGCATGAATACCAGTATAGACTATAGACAATTTATGGTATTAGTAGTTGTTTAATGTTTATAGTGCCTAGAATGATTTATTTAATGATTGGTGTGTAATGTCACCCATAGACACATGATTGGTGTTAAATGTCACCTATAGACACATGATTGGAATAATGTACAGTAGGCCTAGGCTATAATTTGCGTAAAGCAACAAATAAGCTAACAAATCGTTGAACATTTTAAACGCAAACAATTCATAGGAAAATTACTTACTCTTGTTTTTAGTATAAAACTGTTCCCCTAATTTCACAAAATAAGAGAAAACCAGAGAGAAAACAAGTAACAAACATCATGAGTTATGCCCTGAAAAATACAAGCTGAACACCACCGTATGACTCCAAGTTTATTCAGAACTGTTAGGGCTGTACAGTAAGTGAATTGTGGTTATGGCCACTATGCTAATATATTATGATAATGAAATAAATTAACACATTTCTGATCATGATTTTTACTTTCCTTCATGATAACAAGCAAGTTTGAGATAGGGATTCAATGCACCAAGATCCTAAAGTGTCATGAAATTTTTTCATGATTTGGGGTCTTGGGTGATTCACGAGAACTTAGTGGAGACGCTCCATTTAAAGTGTGTCGATTGTGGTCTTAGTCACCATACTGGGATTATGAGCATACTTTTTTTTAAAAAAGCCTTTATTGTGGATAGCCACTAAGCTCACCTAAGTGTTGTCTCTGATTCTTGTGACACTTCCTAAACAGCTACAACCTGAGAAACCTGCATATTTATCTCTGTTATAATAAATTGTAATGTCTTAGGTTCATGTACATGTTCGGGTCATGTAATAAAGAATTGTCTGGACAAATGTCTGATGCAATCTTAACATACATGTAGCTCTAAATCTTACAGCTGGACTTCTTGAACAAATTCAAAATGCCAATGGAATGCGTTTTTTTTTTTCCAGTGCAATGGGAGCCTTAGTAAACTATGCTTACAATGGCAAAGTGGAGATTGATGTCAATAATGTCCAGTCACTTTTGGTTGGTGCCAGTTTTCTTCATCTACAAGCTGTAAAAGAAGCATGCTGTGATTTTCTTAAATCCAGGTTTGTGAAACTCATAAAGATTTCTTGTTCTATTTTAATGAGGTGCTCTCATGTTTACCAAGTGGTTCTTGTATTTGAGTCTAGTAATGAGTTTATTGTAAACTGTAAACCCATTCACACTTGACGGCATGTTCGTGGCAGTCACTGTACGGTACACAGCCATCTAATGTGACATATGCTTGAGCAGGATGTAAACATCAATCAACTGTTTACAAAACAGCCCTCTGGCTAAGGGTAGTTTATTGGAAGACTAGCAATGCTGTCTTTACTTAGCACTGGAGGAAAATTAACTTCCAACATTATGGCAACACTTCACATCTTTGTTGCGCAATTGTCAGTTATAATGGCCATTAATGGGAATACACCACCTTCATTAAAGTGAAATACCTTTAAGCATGGCGTAAAACACCAATCAATAAATCAACAAGACCAGTATTTGTTGTGTGATAGTTTTGCGTATCTTGGTTATAATTGTCTTTCCTAAACGAAGATGTGCGCTGTTTGCAAGAAGCGTCCTGTTGCCCTGGTGCTCTCAAAGCTAAGGGGCAACATGCAGCTGATCCATTTGTGATGTCTTTGTAATGTGTCTTGACTTTGTATATTGCCGATGGAGTGGGGTTTCCTCGACCCATAGGGATGGCACCTGATCATATGAGGGAAATAGCTTAAGTATGACATTTAACCCCAGTCAAACAACAATTTCTAAATCAAAGTTTGCTGACCAGTTTATTAAGTTTATGTGATAAAGTTTATTTTTTAAATGCTACAATATTCAACAGCTTAAAGGCTGCATCCTCGAAATGAATAATTTTAATGTTAAGACTTTCCTTTTCCATGCAGTTGAGGGCTTCCTGTTGCCCTTTGTTTTTTAATGTCTTTGCATTGCTTCCTGGCAGAGGGTTGGGACAGAGCTGCTGGTGCCCTCAGGGCTTATGGGCAATATGAAATGGATCCATTGTGTCTTTACATTGCTTCCTGGCAGAGGGTTGGGACAGAGCTCCTGGTGCCCTCAGAGCTTATGGGCAATATGAAATGGATCCATTGTGTCTTTACATTGCTTCCTGTGACTGCTGTATTGCCTGTCTTTGTTGCCAGTGGTGTTGAGCAGGGTTCCTTTCCACCCATCAGACTGGCACCCTGTCATATCAGTGAAGTAACAAATGTATTTTGGTCCTCAAAATGACAGTTTTCAGAGCAGTATATGTCAGTTGATTATCTGAGTATTTTCTGTTCTCAGGCTACACCCTCTAAACTGCCTTGGTTTACGGAAGTTTGCAGACCAGTACATGTGTCGTAGTTTAGTGGATGCTGCCAATAAATACATTCAGAAACATTTCCAGCCAGTCAGTAAAGGGGAGGAGTTTATGACCCTTTCAAAATCAGAACTATTGGAAATCATTGGACGAGATGAACTCCATGTGACGAGTGAAGAACAGGTATGACAGAACTAATATCAAACTCAAAGAGCTGTCACAATTAATTGAAATTTGGAATATTCGCTATTCAGACCTCTATTTGGTTTGATTTGTGTTATTAATTGGAACTCAACTCTTAGCTACATTGAATCTATGAACATTCGTATACGACAGTTGAACTATCAGCCTTATTTAGTTTGTCAAATAAAATCTTCATTCCATATCTCAGTACCTTTTCTTTTATAACAGAAAATATTTAATAAAACTGTCATTTCAACATTCAAAATTCAAAATAGGTTAAAAGAAGTGATCAAAAGTTCACACTCAGTCCACAAAGGGTCGTGTAAAATTCTCAGCAGAAGATGTGTTATAACACTACTGGCTGTTCGTCATACCACCCAGTTGATTTTGGTACATAAGGCTTCCAGAGTTATTTGTGGCCACACAGTTTCTAAGGAACAACAAACAAAATCAGCTTGACTGCTTTTGCATCAAATTTGAGCAAGATTACACAGAGAGGTAGAGCATAGTACCTTAATTGTGAATTACTCTGAAAGCCATTTGAATGTGCTGAAATCAACTCTCCGCATACAGGTTGTTTGATTTACAGCCAATAGTGTTACAACACACCTTCTGTTGAGAATACTACACAACCATTTGCGAGATGAGTATGCACTTTTAATGTTTTAACACTTCCTTTAAACCTAATTTTAATTTTGAGAGTTGAAATGACAATTTTATTAAATATATTCTGTTAAAAAGAAAAGGTACAGTGATATTGAGTATACAGTACACCTGTATTTTTACTGGTTTGGAACCAGGTATTGTCATCAGTCACTGCCAGAACACCATTTGGCTAAGTATCGCCTATGTTGTATAAGCCTACCACTTTGCAGCACTGCCCGCGGCCGTAGGTTAGTGAGTGCGCTTTCAACGCCTACTTCGATGTACCGTTCACGGGACCGAGACCGTCTGTCGACCCTCAGGTATATGAGCGAGTCATAAGATGTGGCTCAGGCAATAGCAGGGGTGGTTTTCCACCATAATAGGGCAAGGAACAGTGTATAGTGGACAATCCATCGTCATATGAGTGAAATACCCTTGAGTATGTTGTTAAACCCCAATCAAACGAACAAACTTTGCAGCACTGAACCTAATCAGAAAAATCACAGATCTATAAATCAAGAATTAAACCGAATCCAAACAAGGCTGAATGCTGACAACCCAGCCCAATAAGAGGTTTTCCAAGGTGAAAGATTCCATTCCTAGGATAAAATGAATACCTGTATATTAAATGGAGGATAAAATGAATACCTGTATATTGAAGAACGGATAGAATGAATACCTGCTTATAGAATGAAGATGAATACCAGCATTTTGAATGGAGGTTAGGATGAATATCTGAGTATTGAATGTAGGATAATATGAATACCTGCATTCTGAATAAAGTATAAAATGAATACCTGCATTTTTGAATGGAGGATAGGATGAATACTTGTGTATTGAATTCTCTACTGATTCTGTATACTTGTCTCCCTTGATCTTTTAGGTATTCGAGTCTATCTTAGCCTGGGTGAAGAGAAATGAAGAATTGGAGAAAGATTCATTCCCTGAGTTAATGGTCAAGGTCCGGTTACCACTCCTTACTCCACAGTATCTGTCTGATAGGGTGGCCACTGAGGAACTCGTCAAAAGCTCCCTTAAATGCAGGTAAATATACCCAAACCAGGTAACCACTTCTTACTCAACAGTATCTATCTGAGAGTGGCCACTGAGGAACTCATCAAAAGCCCCCTTAAATGCAGGTAAATATACACAGACCAGGTAACCACTCCTTACTCCACAGTATCTGTCTGGTAGAGTGACCACTGAGGAACAGCTGGACCAGGAACTCTTGGCTAACTTGCAAAGTTACCATGTGTTGTGCTTCTATGTATTTACCACACATGAGTGTGTTTACCTCAGTTTGGGACATTTGCCTGGCTTTACTTAGCACTGGAGGAAAATTTACTTTCCAACATTATCGGAATGCTTCACATCTTGGTTGTGCTAGTGTCCATTATTGTTGGAATACACCGCCTCCATATAAGTAAACCCTTAAGCACAGTGTAAAACACCGATCAATCTAATCACATCATGGTTTGCATGAGGTTTCTTCCTGGTTCCTGACGAGAAGTCGTCAAAAGTTTAATTCCCATGAGTTACTGTTAAATGTCAATCAAATAAATATATGAAGAGTTCAGGTGCAAAAGTCGATAAACGCCAACAATTGACACTTGCTTTTTTCAGCAAAACACGACGTATCTGTTCAGCCACTGAGTGTCGTTTGTCAGTGTTTGGAATAAATCCTTATATTTCAATGCCCAAGAGATAGGCTATATCGACTTTGCTCCTGTGGGGGAGCGGGTGGGTCGTTTAACACCAGCAGGCCCTGCAGAATACTCCCTCGGCTTCCTCGGTCGATCGTAGGAGGCGAGAAAAGAGGAGCTTTCTGTTTGCCCTGGTGTTCTCAGACATAATGGGAAACAGAAAGCTGATCTGTTTGTACGTTTTATTTTTGTCCCCGTCGTCATATAAGTGAAATACCCTTGAGTACGACGTTAAACATCAAACAAACAAACAAAACAGACAGGTTCTTAAAAACATATTTACCTCCAACTCCCAACAGTTCCTGTGTTTCACTTTGTTTTTACCTCCTTTTTTCCGGCAGTGAAGGCACATTAAGTTTCCAACAGAGCATTAGACATAAGATTTCCCAACTGTGTTATTCTGAATGTTTTTGGGCTCTTCATTGCGCTAAAGACAAATTACACAAATACAAATTTAAGTTAAGTCATTGAAAGAAAGACCAACATTGATTACAAAAAGATGTTCAAAATCTTAGCAAGTAAATGTAGATACTTCGATTGATAGACAGAAAATTTGGATATGTACTTGCAATATGAACTGCCGTGTCCTATTTTCAAGTACTGGTGCACAATTTACTAAAACCACTCAAAATGTAAAATGCAAACCTTGTTATATTTCAGACAAAGTGGAGGAGAATCCTTCAGGAGTACCCCAGTTTTGGCTTACAATTTTTAAGAATGTTGATATGCTATCAGATTATATACAGGTAAGATTACTGACATTTTCAGTTAACAACTGTGGCTTGATGACCCATTGTGATGCCTTATCCATGTATATCAGAACTCTCCGTCTGGTTGCATTAATTGATATGCTTGTAACTTAGCACTGGCTGGCATGCAGCTTTGCTAGCAGTCCTTTCATCTATTAAGCCTGTGGTTTCCTCCCGGTTTTCCACTGTAATAAGGCAAGGAACCATGTGAAGTGGATAGTCTGTCGGAATACAAGTGAAATACCCTTGAGTATGATGTCCAACCACAATCAAACAAACCTACATTCAGATTTAGGTGAGCTGTGGCGAGTATTTAATGTAAACCTGGTTAAAATTAGCAAAGAAATTTAATCGGACAGGCGAGTAAACTGTCGACTTGGGTGAGCACAAGGCGAGTGCGAGTGATCACTTTCTTTGAGAGGTCTGTGCACCACGGTCATACAAGCGAAGTGCCCTTAGGCACTGGGTAAAACACTAACCAAGCAATCAATCAATCAATTAATCTTTCTGTTTTCCAGGAACATGATGAACCTATCCTACAGAATCTCCGTGATATCACAGTTAAATTCACTGATGTTGACTCATCCACAATGGTCAGTTTTCTCCCTCCATCAATAGATCTACTCTCAAATCACCCCAAAATTCGTCCATAAAATTTCTGTTTTAGAAGCTTGTTTCGTATTTTCTCTATATTCAACAATCTATAGCTTATTAAAGAATTTTTATTCAAATTTTATTGGCTTACAGCAAAAAATACTTTTGTAACCTATTGATAAGTTTAACAATTATTTTCTTATAATTTCAGGGCTTCACATTAGACTTTCATTTTGAACCTAATGATTATTTTACAAACACAGTCTTGTCAAAAGACTACACAATGAGATCAGACCCAGATGAAACCGATCCATTTTCATTTGAAGGGCCTGAAATTATCAAATGTAAAGGGTAAGTGTTGTCAAATAGTTTAAGATCAGTCCATTCATGTTTGGGGGGGGCAAATCATCCTTCAGCTGTTATGAGAGGATAAAAGTATGAATGTTGTATTTATTAGCCACATTTTGACGCCCTGTTAATGTACCCTTCATGGGATGGAGTCCACATGTCCATCATCAGGTCAAGTGAATCACAGCCATGGTCTTTACAAGCTTTCCTCTCTGCTTGCCACTGTAGCCAAGATACAGTGTTAAGTGGACAATCTGTCGACATATAAGTGAAATATCCTCGAGTATGACATTAAACCCTGATCAAACAAACAAACCTGAAGCTCTGCAAGATAAATGGATGGTTTATTTCAACCGTTGCACTGGCCAGTTTGAGGGAAGGTCTCTGTAGCTGTGGAACTTTCCAAGCTAAAGGTGTCCTTGAGTTCGACGTTAAACCCAAACTGAGCTATACGTTAGTTCCAAAACTCTCCGTTTCTGAGGTGTTTGTATTAAAACCCCTCAGAAACGGGGCTGGTTCTTCCCTTGGCAGACGCTCCAATCAAACAAACAAACCAACTGAACAGAGCTATCTCTGCTGAAAAATATAAATATTATATAATGACCATACACTTAGAGCATGGCGTTAAATACATCTGATCACCTTAAAACTTCTAGAAGTTGGGAGTCTTACAGGTTATTTCTATGGACTGTCCCAAAATAAGAGTGTACCAACTGCTAGAAGTTATAGGGTACATGCTTACAAAAAACAATAAAATGTAACCTGTATACAAATGTTATTTGACAGATGTACAATTGACTGGAAGAAAGGTAAAGATGTGACTGTTAAAGCCATAAAGAAGAAACAGAAACACAAGGGGAGGGGCACCACAAGGACAGTCACAAAAACTGTCAAGAATGAATCATTCTTTCACTTCTTTAGCCCACCTGCTGGTAAGTTTACAGTTCTATTGTCAGATTAACTGAAATATGTATTAAACTATTTAAATATGTAAATTTTACATAAACCGTAAAACGCATGATTTAAATCCATTTATAACTTACAAAAAAATAAACTTTGATATCCATACACAATTTAGACAGAATTTTCGCTATTAGAACACGCTAAAATTATGATTTCACAGAATAAAAGCAATAAGTTAAGACTGAAAAAGTATAATATGATGGCTATCTTATCTGTATCTCCCATTTTGTATCTGTTTCAGTTCCTGAAGGTGATGATGCAGAATTGGTAAGTTCTATTATATTTACTCTTTTCTTTTTATTGATGTTTATCGCATAACATGAGGTTATTTCACAAGCGTGCCAGCCCATTGGGTGAAGGAAACAACCACCTTCAACGTCGCAGCGTTCTTTCGTGGCTCCAGCAATTGTGGGGGTGGGTTTTTACAAGGTTTGTGCTCGGGTTTTCCACCGTAATAAAGCAAGGTGAGGTGGACAATCGGCGATATAAGTCAAATACCCTTAAGTATGCCATTAAACCCCAATCGAACAAACACACAATCATATTGTAAGTGAATTGCCTTTGAGGATGGTATTAAACATCAGTCAATCGTAGCATTTCTGCCATTGTAAATCGCCCCGTGGGGGAGCGGGTTGGCCTGTCCTGCAGAATACTCCCTCGGCTTCCTCAGTCTATCGTAAGAGGCGAGAA
>JAVFBX010242215.1:0-10365 GCA_034783855.1 Mopalia kennerleyi | reverse complement strand
TATATGAACCATCTGATACGGATAAATATACGATGCCTCTGTATCTGTGTGGCGAGACTCATAGGTATATGATAAATAGATATATAGATCAAAAAGTTGGTAATATAGCGTTCAGGACTGTGCCCGTGCTTTATGTAGAGAGAAAATCGCCTTCTTCACTAGGTTAGAATTCGAGATTTATCCTGTCTAGAGCCTCTGTAGCTCAGTCGGAATGTTGGGCATTTAACCGAAAATTCCCGGGTTCGAATGCCATTGGAGGCAAGCACATTGTTATCATATTTAGCAAACAAGATATTCGTCATGGGTTAACGATAGACTTATCACAAACTCGTATTTTAAAGAAATATAAATTAACCAATGAATATGTCCTCTAAGGGAAATGATAATTACAAATTGTCTGATACAGACGAACATTTCGCTGAAAGGACAAGACCACCCAATAACCGTGTCTTCTACATAAATATTGTGTAGAATCTGTTTAACTTGTGAAAGAGGAACAGATATTTCAGATGAAACATTTGGATATCCCTGTATAAGGCGACAAGCAAACCAGGTGCTAGGTTGGCTATTTTGGAATACAAAAAGAATTTTGCCTGTCATAGAGAACTTATCTGTCAATCAAGTGATCTGTTGACTAAACCTAGCCCGGTGAAATCCGAACACTGGGCGTGTCGATCAGACAAGGCAGAGTATCGGTTCCAATGAAGCTTGTAGAATTCGGGAGATTATTCTTTACATCGGTTAGATATCGCAGTACACAAAACCATCTTAATTGACGTTTCATATAATTGTCATGGCCATACACCGTTTTCAGTTGTGTTCACAATGGTATCCACGTTACACGATTACAAAGACATGTTTTTTCAAGCTTTTAGTTTTATGAAACGGGTCCCGGGTGTGTATTACAATAAAGTATACACAAGTCTTTGGTTCTTGAAGGTTTTGTGTTTCTACATACTGATTTGATTGATTGTTTTGAAGGTGTTTTATACGGCAAGCCGTTTTATCACTTCTACCTTTATTCTACATATGTTGAATTCTTTACGCATATATAAAATTCTTTTCCACATATGTGAAATTCTTTTCAACATATGTAAAATAAATTACTTTATTTTATATATGTGAAAAAGAATTTCACATATGTGGAAAAGAATCACATATGTAAAATTAATTATTTATTTTACAAATGTTGAAAAGAATTTCACTTATGTAAAAAATAATTCGACACATCTAAAATAAGCCTTAATTCAACATATGTGGAAATCTTTTTCACTTATGTAAAATAAAAAGGTGAAAATCAAATGATATGCACAACAATAAAAATGCTGAATAAGAAAAAAACCCGTCGCTTAATATAATATTAACTTTTAAATTGTCACCTTAATTGCCATTTTTCATAAGAGAATGTATAGTTTTGTATTGTAGGCTGTAAATATAGCCTGACTTTTGGCAGTCTGCACTCAATGACCTATATATAACCTAGGTCTGCGATTGCTTTGTTGTTGTTGTAATCTCGCTACAGTGGATCAACTCTTCGACTTGGGAGTTTGTCCTGCTAAAGCTAAACTTGCACAGCATGTTGAATATGTTCCTTTCGCCAATGCATTCGTCTTGAAAGTCTTCTCAAGACGATAGGAGCACAAATGAAGGTTGGATACGGTCCCTTGCTGTGGGGGAGAACTCATTTCTCAGGGGTTTTTTTATAAGAGGAACTCTTTTGTACATATCTTAAATAAAAGCTCATTTTACATAAATGAAAGCCTTTTCCACATATGTGAAATAGTTAGGTTTTGGTGATATATTTTTCTTATGTGAAAAAGAATTTCACATATGTTGAAAAGAATTCTACATATGTAAAATAAAAGTTTATTTTACATATGTAGAATTCTTTTCAAGAGAATTTCAACATAAGTAAGAATTTCACATATGTGGAAGAGAATTGTACATAAGCAAAATAAAAGCGAAACTAAATCGACATATGTAGAATAAAGGTAGAAGTGATAAACGGCTTGCCATAGTTTTAGCCGTTTTTAAGTGTATTGACTTACTAGTTTATGACGGCGATATATTCCAACAGTAATTGTCACTAGCACACCCAAGATGTGAATTTTTTCCCCCAAATGTTGGAAAGTTAATCTTTCTCCAGTGTAAAGCAAATGTAGTATTGTTATTCTTCAAACAAGCTGCCCTAGTTTGTGGGTCCAGGCTTCTTTGAAATTCAAATCAAACATGTACCAGTGCTCAATAGGCTTTGATATTTAACATATTATGGGGTTTAGAAGTACGCTGTTGTCGTATAATTAAAATACAATTGGGCACGTATTGGGAAACGTCAGAACGTTTAATTGTCTGTATTTACATTGTAAGCTTACCAACTGAGGACGGCTGGGGAGAATTAGTGGACTGTTCTGTGGAGTTCATTTGTATTCCTTGACAAACGTATGGGTGGTAATCTCCACAATCTACTGGCCTCCAATATCTTTCAGGACCATATTTTTCATCACCATTGGCTATAACACAGTTTCCGTATCGATCATCCGGCCGCTCGTATCCATAATCCGGCCGCTCGTATCCTTCTGGCAGAAAAGGCGACCATTTTCTCCAGGATATGTTGCTTCCGTCGTTCCACTTATATTCATCACCCTCTAAAGATGTCTGGAATTTTAGCCCCAACCATATTGCCACATAATCGTTAACTCTGAAAGAAAACAAAGGAAAGAAACAAAATAAGTTTCTGGATCAATAATGTTATATCCAACATAACCTTGTTATAACAATGGATAATATTGTAAACAGACATGTGATATATACAAATACAGAATATTCTTACTATCCATTTCAAAACTTGCTGGACCGAGCATTTCCAATAAGATTTCCCTGCTACCCTACAATGTCAGACACAACTATCCGGCCATATTCATTCGCGTCAAAGACTTTCAACTTGGCATTTTTAAAAATATTTATATATTTTTTGTAAAACTTAAGATTAAAACTGGTTAGGACCGCGGTCCGCCATAGATTGTAATGCCGAAATTGTCGTCTGAACTGCATGCTGTAATTCTCACTTTCAATGTGAGGTAAGCCCAGGCCCACTGTTTCTCATGTTTATTCGCCATCAGTTTGAAGCCCGCTTCAGATTATAAGAATTACATAAATATATATAACATTTTCTTGATTCTCTTACCTTATGCTATCCAAGTAGTTGATCACTGCTGTCCATTCTGATTGGTTTCGGGTGATTGCCATGTTCATCTCTTTGCTTCGACATACCTGATCAGCCTGATGATAAGTCTCGGCTTTGTAATGATAAATATATACAGCCATATTTACAGAAATCAGAACTTGCCCATGTAACAAAAGTACACAAAACAGTAAACGAATCTCCATTTCAAACATAAGTACATATAACCATTTGATGGAAACTAAGATGGGATAGAGCGAGAATCTCTCACACGGCCTCCAAACATATCATTACGTGTACATGGTGTTTCTTTCCAGTTTCGTTTGCATCAAACACAAAAATGCAACATATTAAAGTGGAAATTGCATCAGTTAATCGACCTAGTTTGACGTAGTTAAATGACAGTTTGTCCCTAAGAGAAACAACACACATTTACGTATGGCTCATTCATTCGGGATCTCACACTTCGACCCGTCTTTGTTCTACAAATATCGATTTAGTTCTACTTCCGGTTCCGATGATACCCCATGGGAGCTTGATTGTGTGTTTTAATTGGTCTTCCTTTGCTAACCGCTTATAACATGCTCTGGAAGACAATGTCTTGACTTCACGCTGTGGCCCGAACATTAGTGTTTTAAGTAAAAACAAAGAAAAACATAAACTGCGTAATTCTCATTGTCTCTTTATGTAAAGTGAGATTAAACAGCGTGTAGCAACATCAGGAACGTGTAAACAATTCGTTTTAATCCTCTATATAGCATTACATACGCCAACTAAACTTTGTAAAATACTTAAATAAAAAATATATTCTGAATTAAAATTTAAACGATTGACATACCGAAGCCGTATTGATATTTTATAGTTTTGCAAATAGTAAAACACAATCTTTTCATGAAAGTTAGGTCTTGTAAATGTCTGGATCAAAGCGGACACCTAACGAGACCACTCATGGGTTGTTGACAATGGGTGATGTGCCCTAAAAAAATTGCCTTATGTAAGTGAAGGGGAAGGCGCACATGCGCATGACCTCTAAGTTAACTGCGATAAGAAAGATTGATCTTAAAGCATTTTTTTTCTTTTCATTAAAAGCTATAATATTGCCGCATTAAATAATAAAACAAGGGTAGTAATTTCCATTTATTTCGAGCTTTAGGCAAAAAATTACTATTTCGTTTCAAACATTTAATATCTCTGAGTCGTTATTAGAGAACCACTTTATATTATTTGTTATTTTGCTTCTGTCGGCGAGTTATAAAATATTGCTTCTCCCTGGTAATCATAACCCACTAGTTTATCTTTATTTTTGAAATCGTACATAAAACCCATACTTTACACAGTATTTTTTCTCCCATATCAAACCTCCAATTTTAATCTCGTATGTGGTGCCGAGCTCTGATTATTTGTATCACTGTACACTGTTAATTACACAAAGAAGTTACTCTATCCCGATATTATCAATACCTATGTAAACAACATAACATGGTATTTTTGTTATGGATATACAGCTTCTGGGTTTATTGACGAGCAAAAATCAATAAGTAAGTACTTTGTTAGTTAAACACAATGCCATGCACACATAATTTGCCATACAGCAGGAAATAAAGTTGATCATTTGTTATTTCGTATTTTGGATTGACGATACCCCCTGTTATAAGCAGAGGGGCTCTATATGTCGATAGGAATGAGCTGGAATTTGTACAGACCTCGCACCGATATGCCCATCTTCTCCTTGTCGCTGCAGACATGTTTGCAATATTCTTTAAGAACGGGGCACATTAAGTGCGATTTCGTCAACAATACCTGCTGAAATGAGGTTCTCTACACAAACTATCCATCCGACAGCTCATTCTCTCATGCACTCGACCATTGTTTTGTAGGCATTCATTCAAGTCGCTTCTTGAAAGAAAACTCTCTCGTCTGTGTCCATTTTGTCCACAAATGATCTCCCTTGAAACCATTGAGAAAAGGCGCTCTCTTGCGTAAATTCGCTGTTAGCTTTTCATTTGAAACTTTAAAACAGAAAACATATATGTGAAATTCTTTTTTACTTATATTGAAAAGATTTTTACTGATGTTAAAAACAATTTCACATAGGTAAATTACAAATTTATTCTACATATGTAGAATTAATTCTTTTCAACATATGTAAAATTCTTTTCAACATATTCAAAATAAAACGCAAAACCTAACTAAACTAGTGTCCAAAAGAAACGATACCAACCTATTCCCAAAATTGTTTTTGACTAAGTGAATTGTCTAGTATGAAAACATGCCTATTCGTATTGCACATCCCAAACACAGCATAGTCGATAAAAAATACCGGGAACACCTGATCACTTCCGGAAAAAAACGTAAATTTCATGAAATGTTCATGTTCTGCACGTGCATAAAAACTGTATAAAACGGCTGATCAGACACGTTGAGATCACACCAACAAAAAGAACACAAGATATGCCACGTTTGACAGCCATCGAGGGAGAGAGAGAGCCGTTGGAATGTCCCCAACAAGGAGCGACACACGTCGGCGTCGCCAGAAGGTTGGACTGCGCACGCATCACTATCACCAGGTTGATGCAGCGATTACGTCAGACAGGTCATACGTCAGACAGGCACAGGAGTGGAAGACCACGAGTAATCACGCCCCATTGTTTCTGTGGTCAGTGCTCTAACGATATGTTCATTTTTCGACCCCACCCATCTTTAAAGGCTTGTCATATTGGCTGTACAGATTTTATTGAAATAAAATATTTGTACAGATGTTGTGAAAGGATTTCTCAAAAGCATAACACCAAACCTAAACTTCTGCATTGTTTAGTTTTTCATTTATGTCGTTGCAAACAGGTGGTATCGTTTCTTTTGCACACCAGTTTATTTCACATATGAAGAACAGAATTTCACTTATGCAAAATAATCTTTTATTTCACATTTATTTCACATTTGTAAAATTCCATTGAGATTTCTCCCCACGATTAAGTGACTGTATCCAGCCTTCGTTTGTGCTTATATAGCCTTATAAAAGACAAATAAAAGACGATATGAGTATATTCCATTCACAAGCTAAGCAAGATTACATGGTGTGCAAGTTTAGCCTCAGCAGGTCACACTCCAAAGTCGAGAAGTTGATCAGGAAATGGTTCCCTGCAGCGAGATTACAACAACAACATAACAAAGCTACCAAAAGTCGAATAACGACAAAAACTCGCATATATTTTTACAATCTTACCATGGCTGATACATTCTATTCTGAAAAATGCCAATGAGCGTGACAAATAAAGAATGAATATAATACCAGGCGACGGGTCTATTCTTATACAGAATTTTATTGAAGTCTACATCAGTTTATTCTACTTTACTTAGACGTGGTAAAGTTCGCTACACAGTCGTAGGCTTACAAAAGAAATATAGACTTTTCCCTGATTTATTCTACGCCAGAAAACAACAAATGCTTTTCGAAAGGAAGAGGATGGATGTGCTTATGATCAGATTGTAATTTTAGAGAAAAGTTATTGCCGCAAAATAGAGGATGTGAGAGAGAAGTCTGTAATTGATGTCTTGGAGGTTTTTATTTCACAGATCTACAAAAGAGTTCCACCCACCATTTTATTTTTCATGATCCTTGCACATATGTAAAATAAATCATTTATTTTACAAATGTGTAAAAGAATTTCAAATATAAGAAAAAGATTTTCACATATGTGTAAAAGAATTCAACATTTATATAATAACCAGTGATAAAAAGGACTGCTATATATAGAATGATTGACTGCCTTGCTTATAGTTAACAGAGACATAACGATGACATGCTGTGCTGCTTCAAGTCTTTGGCATTAACAAGCTATTGATACATGTTCAAAACTGCCACAAAAGTTGTCCTCATTGATTTATCCGAATTTATTTTGTGATAAAATATTATGTTCATCTAGACAGACCATCAATCTGTTCGTAATTTTTCTTTCAAGTACTTTGCTTATAAAAAGCACATACTAGTGCGAAAACTTCCAATTACACAGTTATTACTATTCTTTCTGTGTATCTCTATATAATGCTGCATGAGGTGATAGAATATTATAGATACAGAACTCTGCATCTACCTGCTGATTGATCTTATCTTTGATATAATTGTACGTGTTTATTTGAAACGACTTGTGAAAGAATTTACTTTCGTATAAACTTTCCTGGCAGGTCAGCCTAGTTGTCCTCATCTGATCCATCAAACCTTGATAGCATGCATGCCCCGTTGCCGATGAGACAAATGTTGTACTGTATTAATGTTGTGTCTCGGTATGTTAATGTTGTATTCTGGGTGTGGACCATAGTTCGTTCTTCAACATTCTTCCTAAATGTCTTAACAAAGGAATAAAATCGACAAGGAAACATGTTGGTAGTCTTTACGTAATATATTTGAAGGAATAAAGTAATATATGATTGGAACAAAGTCATAGTTAAAAGCGTGGGTATGTTTAGAAACCTGAGAACAGTATTCCTATTTAAAAAAGGCTAAATTTACGCAAGTCTACCTAAACAAAAAAGCATAACAGATCACCACAAGAAGTTTACGTTGACACCCCTATTTCATCATCTTATATATCAGATCATCAGCGGAAACTCCGACAGACGGTTTGATGAGATTTGCATTTCGGGGAAACAGCCGACAGGTGGCGTCACTCTTCCTCTGCATGATGTCACAATCTGGATGAAGTTGGCAGTAAACGGCACAGAGCAGAAGTTCGGTGTTCCAAAACTCAGTTAACACGCGGCTGTCAGGAGCATGTCGTAAAACTCTATGGAAAAAAGTAGAACCTGTTGAACGAAAATAAATTTTAAAAAATAAAATACACGTACCTTGCTTACTAGTATAGCAATGGTTTACAAAAAGAAAGTAACACGGGAAAACAAAGTATTGTAGAGAGCCAGCCTATGCAGCACATATAGAGATTGCAATGCTGAAATAGATGTGAGACTATACGGAATGTCTATGTGACCAGAGACCACGGGGAGCTGTTTCGACAAATGGAGAAAGTATTGATAAAATAAATGAAAGTCGAAAATGCTGGATAGCATATCCATGAAAGTGTATCAGAGGACCACTCGATGTAAATGTAAAAGACACGCGATACATTTTTATTGAATTACAAATACTCTTGCGCGTTAATTAAGCACTACAAATTATGCAGTGTAAATGTATAAATCAAATCAGGTTTAAGTCTGTAATTGTAAATTAAGATAACTTTACTCACCAGCGATAGTGTGGATCTCCTCTCTTTGACAAATTGATCTATATTCATCGGAACAGTCTCTTGTATTCCAATAGGTATGTGTGTTTAAGATAACACATTTGGATGTACGGCGGTCGTCCGGTTCGTAATTTCCCGCCCAGTTTGCCCAGGTGAGATTGTTGTCATTCCACCATCTGTAATCCGAGATATCATAGCTGTGCTGCGGGAGGGTCAGACCTAACCACACACTGAACTGAATACCAGACCTTGTCGGTGATCTAGAAAAAGAAAGGAAATATTATGCCAGTAATGTCTACTCTGATACCAAGTGTTCGTTAAAGAACGAACACAACCAGCGCTGGCCATATTCGGTGTTATTAACTGAGAACTTGCCTGTATTACCTGCAGTATTATTAATATCACTTAGTTTGGGATGAAACATACCCGTTGTGATTTTAATAATTTAATTTAATAAATGTACCCTCGATGTTACGTGTCAGCGATTAAGAGATAACTTAACAAAGGCGTTCTAATTTTAGGGACAAGGATATTTTTTGTGACTAAATCTGGATAAATAAATATGCATCATAAGCCGGATTAATAACGACAATCAGAAGTGGGTTTTATTTATAGATTCGCTGTCGATTATTTGTACACAAGCCTACGCATTTATAAGCTCATAACATACAGCAGGTTTTTTTATTTACATACACCTTCATTTGCCCGCTGATTGATGCATAGCGTATATAGCCGGCTTGTGAAAAACGGCGCTGTCGGGCGCCTGTAGACTACATCCAACCATATGCCTGTATCGGCTGTTTCGAGGCAAAACGTTCATACCAACGCTGATTGGATGACAGCAACAATTCCACATTTCCCGGCGACGTGGCAAACCTTGGCCTACGAGGTAAATAAAATGCAAACCAAACAAGCGCTATTAAACGCAACTTGATTGGCTCTTGATATCTAGTCTCCAAAAGCGCCCTCTGATGTCCGTCTCGTGCTTAACTTTATCGTATATGCAGCGGCTGAAATGGGCAGTCAGTATTTAAAAGCCGCTGTACATTGGAGCGTAACACATTTATAACGAAAACAAAGTCACAAATCACGAGAACAGTCAGCAATGGCAAGCCGTTTGATCACTTCTACTTTTATTCTACATATGTTGAATTCGTTTTCACATATGTTGAATTCTTTTTCACATATGTAAAATAAATGACTTTACGTGAAAAAGAATTCAACATATGTGGAACAGAATTCATCGTGGAAAAGAATTCATCATATGTGAAATAAACCTTAATTCAACATAGGTGGAAATCTTTTTTCCCTTATGTAAAATAAAAAGGTGAGTGGAACTCTTTTGTAGATAGGTAAAATAAAAGCATCCAAGACCTCAATTACAGACTTCTCCCTCACAGCCTGTATTTAGCGGCAATAAATTTGCTAAAAAAAATACAATCTGGTCAGAAGCACATCCACCCTCTGCCTTTCGCAAAGCATTTGCTATTTTCTAGCGAAGAATAAGTTAGGGAAACTACCCTTTTTTATAGACCTACAATTACGACCAATTCTGTAGTGAGAATTCCTACGTCTGATTCGACGGGAAAATAAAATGATGTAGACTACAATAAAAATACTAAATAAGAATAAACCTGTCGCCTGATATTATATTCATTCTTTATTTGGCACCCTATAATTGGCATTTTTCATAACGGAATGTATGATTTTGTGTTTCAGCCGTTGTTAGCTGTAAATATATGCAAGTGTGCGACTTATGGGTGTCTTAGCTAAATTACCTATGTCGTCACACTGCTAACATAATTGCCTATTTCATTTTTACAGGTTTTGATAAAAAGGGAAAAAACTATTTTTTTGGGCTTAATAAATCTTCTTTATTGATGACCTCATGTTAACATACAATTCATGGAAACACAATGAGCATACAATTATAAGTATTATGAAACTCTA
>JAVFBX010242204.1:0-10365 GCA_034783855.1 Mopalia kennerleyi | reverse complement strand
ACGTTGAATTAACACATCTAGGAAGGGTAGAACACAATCCCTTTCTTGTTCCATAGTGAACTGTATTCTCTTATGCTGGGAATTCAAGTGGTTCAATAATACGGTCGGGTCCTGATCATTATTAAGGATTACAAATGTGTCATCTACCTTCCTGAACCAGCAGGTGGGGGTTATAGGGGAAGAGTTCAGGGCACTGTTTTCGAAATGGGTCATATAAATCTCAGTGATGACAGGGGATAGGGGGGAGCCCATGGGTAAACCGTGAATCTGTTCAAACAGATTATCACCCCAGGAAAAATATGTTGACTGTACACAAGCTTTGGTGAGGGCTAAGATACTGTCAGCTGATAATGGTGTATTAAGCTTAATTGGGGAGTTTTTGATTCGTTCGTGAATAATTTCGAGGGCTTCATTGACAGGGATGTTGGTGAACAGATCAATTACATCGTAACTTATCATCAGATGAGGGTTTTGGATGGAGGTGATGTTGGCGCAAAAGTCTGTGGAGTCTTTGATAAACGAGTCAGCAGACCTACCTAAAGGAGCGAGAACTCTACTCACATATTGGGCAGTGTGGTAATAAATAGTGTCTCTGCTGCATACGAGAAGCCTGGCTTTAATGGGGTTTTTGTGGATTTTGATAGTAGCTCTGGCATACGGGGGGCGAGGGTGATGATTGACGAGTTTCTGTTGGAGTTTCCAATCTATTTCACCAGATTCCTTCAGTTTTCTTAACGCTGTTTTGAATTTGGCATTGAGCTGGTTAGTTGGGTCTTTACTTAAAGTCCGATAGGTAGTGGTATCACTCAGGGTCTTGTCAACTAGGTCATGTAATTCGCTGGTGTTGATGATAACAGTGGCCTTGCCTTTATCAGCTGGGACTATGGATATCTCTTTTTCTCTCTTCAGTTGTTGGAGTGCATTTATTTCACTTTTGGTTAGGTTGTTCTTTGGAGGTTTGGCAGTTTTTATCATAGTTGCTATCTGATGACGCACATAATCAACATTCCCACATGGGGCTAGCTGTTGCAGGCCTTTCTCTATATTGGCTATGAAGTCGCCATTGTTTTTCTTGGAGTATACAGGGATGAAGTTGAGACCTTTGGAAAGGACAGATTTCAATCTTTCACCATGGGTTGGGATAGGCCAGACGTAGGGCTAAGTCGGAGAAATTAGCCCTATTCATTGTGCTTGTGCCATATTATAAACTTTTAATGTACATGATAACCATGGTAACCATGACCGACACGTCAAACTATGGTATGCTACCAAGTTTCATAAAGATAAGCCTTATAGTATTTTTCCCACTGAAGTTTGATTGGGGTTTAACATCGTACTCAAGAGTATTTCACTTATATGATGACGGATTGTCCACTTCACATTGTTCTTAGCCTTATTACGGTGGAAAACCGGGAGGAAACCTCGTAAAAACCACCCCTTCGGCCTGAGATTGCCGGAGCCACATGGTGTGACTTCCTCATACACCCTGAGGCTCGACGGACGATTCCCACTGATGAGATTCACATTTAGTAGAGTAAACGTACGACTCTAATAAAAGATACAAGGGGATTCAATAATTCGGTTTATTTTAAAACCATACCGTAGAGTGGGGTGAAATTGCCCACTTTTCTTTTTTTCTTTCTTCTCAATGAATTGCAGCATTTGTTTTATATTTTTCATGTCGTTCAGAGAACCCTTTCTGCTTGGACCATGTTGGATACATTAAAATTGCAGACTAAATCTTCGAAATAATTGAAAAATAAAAAACAAAAAGTGGTCAACTTCACCACTGCTGGCCAACTTCACCCCACTCTACGGTATTCAAAAATGAAACAAACGCTGCCCATAATAAAACACGACCAATTTTCAACTGGGCGATAAGAATTCAATACTAAATAGATTTGTAAAATTGTGTGTAAAATTGTATTATATACCAAGTAAAACAGTTGTACTGCACTCGCCATATGCGTTGTAAAGGACACTTCAGTTTCTATAGTTTTACAAATATTTGTAAAAATTAAGACAAACACAAATTTGGACTTTGTTCAATAATTCTGAATATGAGAGTAATTTTCATAAATGAACTGATTTACTGATGACAATGTTGATTGTATGTCACTGGAGATCAGTCTCTGTAGTTTTTAAGTTGACTTCTTGTATGTCAATTTGCCTACATAACTTAAATGTATATATATTATAAACAGTTTCTTACATAACTTAAATGTATATATATTATAAACATTTTCTTACATAACTTAAATGTATATATTGTATAAAACTTAAATGTATATATATTATAAACAGTTTCTTACATAACTTAAATGTATATATTATAAACATTTTCTTACATAACTTAAATGGATATATTATATACATTTAATGTATGTAAGAAAATGACCATTATTATATCCATTTAATGTATGTAAGAAAATGACCATTATTATATCCATTTAAGTTATGTAAGAAAATGTATATAATCTATACATTTAAGTTATGTAAGAAACTGTTTATAATATATATATACATTTAAGTTGTATATAATATATACATTTAAGTTATGTAAGAAAATGTTTATAATATATATATATACATTTAAGTTTTATATAATATATACATTTAAGTTATGTAAACAAAATGAGACTGATCTCCAGTGACATACAATCAACATTGTTACAGTAAATCAGTCCATTCATGACAATTACTAACATATTCAGAATAATTGAACAAAGTCCAAATTTGTGTTTGTTTTGCTCAAGTGTTGGACATATTCCTGATGAAAGTTACATAAGACGAACTATAGAATATGAAAATGATTTCAACATTTGGAGTTGCATATATTTATATATATATGTATATATATGTTGCAAAATGTAAATGGACAACAAAAAGTAACAGGAGTACATATCAGACATTGAGAATTTTAGGACGTTCACAAAAAAAGAACAAAGACTTAGACAAGATCTTAAATAAGCGAAGTAAATACAAATAATTATTGACACTCCTAATGCATTCAGACACAGTTATATCCAGACATTAGTGAAAATAGCTGCGAAATGTTGGTTAAGCTTGTGTGCTGTGGTTTACTGCTGGAAATACACTGGTCGTACAAGTCAAATCCCCCTTACTAGTAAAAGTGCTCAAGGAATTGCACTCATAATAAAAGTGTGCCAGCCAGCTTTGTGTTGGAAACCATCTCTAGTGTCGCTAACAACACACAATGTCAAATTGTAATACTATATGTCGAGGACATAATTGGTGGAAAAATCCCATAGTCACTAGTAACCAAGAATGACGAGACAGGACAATCGCAAGACTCGTTACAAATACACCACAATGTTGGACATAAAATTATCCTACGATAAAATTCCGTCATTGGACGATACGAAGTCATACTACATTTTGTGACAGTGGCCCTAACTTATTTGTATTATCCGTTGGCTCCAAGAATCCAGGATAGAAGAGAGCTACGTGTTACTGATAGTCTCTGAATATTATTATACCAACAGCCTGTTGCATAGCAGCCATATGTTAATAATATGCCTAAAAAATATGTTATTTATTTATAAAATATCAACAGTGCCAATAGTATAAAATAATCAAACAAATGTATACAGCATTAAACACTTTATTAAAGATTCCCTGAAAATTCAGCCTTTTCAAATTAAGGTAACTACAAAATAGAATGGGGATTGTTTGCTAAAAGTTGAGATTCAGTACATGCTATTCTACACTGTGAACTTAAATTGACATCGCCTTTTTTCTTATATTGCACGCATTTTCAAAAAATGTCCCAATCAATGAGGTCATTGATGGCCTTCCAGAGGTGACAAAATGTTAAAGATGTTAAAATATTTATTTTAATAAAGAAAAAACATTCTATTTGTAATGGGTATAATAGTGTATACAGTATTTTAGGTCAAAGGCAAATAATTAAATTTTAATATTTAAAACATCATCAAAAATATTTATTTTTAAGTTATACATGTAATACTATTCAAACTTATAAAATTGTAAATAAAATGTATTTATTCAAATTTTGTCATTTAAAAATATGTCTATTTTTTTTTCAAAAAATGTACAAATTGTAAATTACAGAAAATTATTTCAGTTTAATCCATCAAATTTGAGATTTTCTTTGAATTCATTTTGAATTTAATTTCTTCTGGGGTTTTTTTTTTTCTTATAAAATGTGTGGGTGAAGGCTTGGATAGTCTCACGCAAGCAACATTTAACCATTTTGTACATAATTTGGACATTAGTTTAACTATATAATGTATACTAGATTTAATGGTGTTTTACACCATACTATAGGGTACTTCACTTGTATTTCACAGAAAATATTCACCTAAAAACATTACATGTGAAGGTTTTCCATGTTGAAAAATAATGTTCCTCCAGTACTAAATGTTCTTCCAAACATACTCCCCTTAGCCAGAGGTCATACTCCCCTTAGCCAGAGGTCATACTCCCCTTAGCCAGAGGTCATACTCCCCTTAGCCAGAGGTCAAAGTATCATGCGTGTAGGCTATACATTACATTGAGATTGCTCATTCCTATGAGGGTTAACTCATTTGGTAAAAATTATTACTTTTTTATATTAAACTAAATCAACAATGCTGATTTTTAAATTTTAGTTTTTTTTTTAAATAAAAAATTATATTTTTTTTTATATAAAACTAAATCATCAATGCTGATTTTAGTGCGGTATTAAAGATCGTTATCATTTTGAACCAGTAAATTGGAAAGAAAAAAAACACATTTAACTACAAATGATTGTGGTGATCATTCTTTAGAATGTTTACCTATACACGGAGACCAGAAATAAGTTGCTTAAGATGCATTCTCAGAGTTTTGACTGTAGGGGATTCCCCTTATTTGCAGAATTTTGATTGGTCAAGAAAAAAATACAAAACATTTGACCAATGAAAACTCAACATATAGGGGGAGTACTATAAATCATACTAGGAGAATGCACCTTTGCTTTTATAAAACAAAGTTTGGCATTAAACCTCCAATCAAACTTCTACAACTAAGGGGATTACATTGTTTCTGCTTTTACAAAAAATCCACTCTTTTCAGGTTTAACAGAATTACCGTGTGCAGCTGTGGCAGCCCGTGACTTCATTTGAGCTTGAGCACGTTTAGCTTGGACAATATTGGGGTGAATGCTTTCAAAATGTCTGACAATGCCCCTTAAATTTTGAGCACGTTGATTGCAATAGAGGCATAGAAAAGGGTCAAGCTTTTGTGGGTCTTTAACAAAGTCCATATCAACATCAATGATATCTTCAATTTTAAACTGATTTAACTCATCGAGATTTTGCACAAATTTTTTTGATGGATTTTGTGGCACAAACTGCTGCTGTGGGGTCATATATTGTTGCTGCGATGGAACATACTGTTGATGTGAGGACATATATTGTTCCTGCGATGGAACATACTGTTGGGGCACAAATTGTTGCGGGTGTGGAGTTTGTGCAAACTGATGTGGTTTTTGTGAAAAAGATTGCTCAGATTGTTGCTGTTGCGGCACAAACTGTTGTGATTGGTGTGCAACATACTGGGAAGGGTTTTGTTGAAAGTGTGGCACATATTGGTGTGGCTGTTGTGCAATATATTGCTGTTTTCCATTGGCCACAGATGAAGGTAAGGTTAGTTGCTGCGGGAAACAAGATGTCTGATTTGGAGCGATAACTGGAACAGTTCCTGTGCTGACGGTAAGAAATTGGGGCGTGGCAAACTGAGAAATATGACTAGTGCATTGTATAATCTGATTGTGAACAGGTAGCACAGAAGTTTGTTCTCTGTAAGGTGTCTGGGGATTGAGTGGTGAAGGATTAACACAAAACCTTGGCGTTTGTTTCTGAGTGGCAGGGTTAATATAATGTAGGTTGTTTCCATGGTTGTGCTGATAAGAAGCCAATGAAACATTAGGTCCATTCTCTGAGAACACTGATGGTCCACTCATTGTCGCCTTCTTTATCATTGCCTCTTGTCCAGAAATTGCCCGACACGATTCCTTGCTAACAGACTTCATGTTTGTGACTTTTCTCGACTCTGTGGCTCCAATACAACCTCCCCCTGACAAATGATTCTGCACATGAATTTTTAAATCTTGCACATTTTTTGACCGATGGAAGCACAGGGCGCAAGCATAGGGCTTCTCAGAGAAATCAGAAATGTTGGAAATCAGTTCAACTATCTTGCCATTAGTATGCACTTTATTCAATGGGACTGCCTTCGGGGACGACAATTCCTGCTTCACAGAGTTTTCATACTGATTTGTTCTTTGATGCTTCACGTTCCTTTCTATAGAAGAATCGTCACTTTTGGATCTTTTCCTAGAAATTCCCTCCGACTCACTTACTTTCAAAGCCGTCGAATTCAGACTGCTTGATTCACCAGATTCCATTGAATCACTAGTCCTAGACACTTTTGTAATTTGTCCGGATGGTTCACCACTTTTTGACCGTTTTCTGGATGGATTATCTTCAAAGTCCTTGGGTTCATTCTGTTGTTTTTCTGCTGAATTGCTGCATGTTTTATCAGCAGAACTGTTTGTGTCAGCACCTGGTAAGTTCATTCCCTTAGAGGATTGAGAGGATTTGTCAGACCTCCTGTGATGTTTGTGCTTACTGCTTTTATCTTTGGAAGAATGGTGCTTTTTGTGGTCAGATTTTACATTGCCTAATTTGCCTTCAGAATTTTTACAAATCTTTCCCTCGCTGCTTTTTTGACTGGATCTGTTGGGGTTTGTATTTTCACCTTTTGAGATGTCAGCAGTTTTGCTTCCATCAGTATTTTTGGTTTTAAGTAGCGATTCTTCTCCTTTTCTTGAAGAAATATGGGGTTTGTCACCATGGTCCTTCCTCGAGCTCTTCTTACAGTGTTTCGATTCTTTATCATGCCTGTCTTTTGAGGAACTATTATTACAACTTTTGTGCTTCGATGAACTTTCAGATTTGTGGTCTTTAGAACTTTGCTGTTTGGTGGGTTTTGTTTCACCTTCCTTACCAGTTTTACATTTAGAGACATTGTTTGAGCTTTTATTATGCTTTTTGTATTGATCTTTACTTGATCTACTTTGAGAATGTTCACTAGAACTTTTATCATCTCTTGAAGACTGAAGTGCTTTGCCTTCAGAACATTTACTGTACATTTTGCTGTCATCCCCTTTTGATTTTACAGGTTTTGAACTCTTGTGGTGTTTTGAACTCTTGTGGTGGCTGTCTTCTTTTTGTTTGGAGGATTCATCAACTTTGCTTTCCAATATTTTCTTTGAGCTCTTTTCCATGCTGCTTTCAGAACTTCTTTTTTTAGGTAAGTTAGGATCAGTGGAGCCACAAAGATCATATTTTGTTTTACCATTTTTCTCTTTAGAACAATTCTTGGAACTTGTGTGAGGTTTTTCTTTCGAAGAAGAGTAGCGGGTTTCACTTTCTTCAGAGCATTTACTTGACCTTTGATCTGTTTTGTTGTCAGATTTCACAGCTTTTAATTCAGAATGTTTGTCTGATGGCTTGCCTGTAGCTGGCAGATTAGTTTGCTCGCACTCATTTTCAAGTTCAAGATCTCCACTTTTAACACCTTTACTGGAATGATTAGTAGACTTTTTTACTTTTTGATTTTTTACCCCTGTGGATGCAGTTGAAGATTTATTTAGGATATTACTGGACATTTCTTTTCGGCTGCTGTTATGCAGAACTTCAGGAGACTGGACTTCATCTTGTGAATCTACGCGTATATCAAATTTCTTGTCATAGCCAGCAGCTTTCCATTTTCTAAGCAGAGCTTTGTGTTCGACAGTAAAAAGGTGTTCCTTAAATATTGTAGCCGAAGGTGTCCTCAGAGCACATGGCATACACAGGAGAAACCTGCCTTCATCTTTCAGGCCAGAAATCTTCAACTGGTGTCCTTTACCTGCCAGGTGAAGAAACATTTTACCTACTAAAACTGTCTCATAGCTGCAGGACACGCAGAGAAGTAGCTGTCTTCCATGTGGATTGCTTTCAGTTACTTTTCTGTTGAGTAACTTCACAAAGGGCATGGTACATACTCTGGCCAGAGTTTTTTCTCCAGGTGTCCTAGCTACTTTGTCTGGCTGCTCCTGTTTTGTCTTCGCCACCATTTCTTCATCACTGCTAAAACTTTCGTCCGACGATTCCGCACAGGATTTATCAGGTTCCATTGTCATTCTATTTTCAGATTCTGAAATGGAAACCTTGTGCACTATCTCACAATGAGTTAGGACTGTTTTCTCATGGTGACTCTTGAAGTCACAATAACAACAGTAAAATGAATTGTCAACTTCAAAATAATGTATTTCATTGGAATTTTCATTTGCCTCCTTAACTTTGGTTTCCTTTGAAGTATTGAGTTCTCTCCTTTTCTTTCTTACTTTATTTGATTCTGTTTTGTTGCAATTTGACTGGTGCTCTTTGGATTTATTTAGTTTGTAAATAACACTATTACACCTGCTAAAGAGCCATTTCTTTCTAAATTTCTGTTCCTCACTATTGGAACTTCCATCTTCTGATTCGCCAGAATCAACATCTGTATTAGATAGAGAAGAAGCACAGGCAGCTGTGAGGGACTGTTCTTGATGGGATGATTCTGATACCCCGGCCTTTTGGTCTGGGGAACAGTTCTCAGCAGTTGAAGTTTGGAAGTATTCCCTGATGCTACCAGTGCGTTTAACAGTGTCAATTGAAGCATTACCAATCAATGATTGGGGTTTCACTTTAACAGGTATGTCTGTTGCCAGGTGTCCATTGGAAGACATCAAATTCTCTTTAGATGAATCTGGCTGTTGTCTTTGTGACAGGGTTGCCTTTTCCAAAGTCTGTTGTCCCTCCTTCTCTGATTCTCTGGAATTGGTAATCTGCTGGTGGCCAGAGGGATTCTCACACTCTGTCAACACAAAAAATTCAATTGTTTATTTTTAGAACCCGATGTGTAAACAGCTGTAAAACAAAAACAGAAATTGTTTATTCTTAAAACCTGATGGGTAAACAGATGTGAAACAAAAGCATTTTCTCAGAAATTGTTTATTCTTTAGAGCCAGATGTGTAAACAGCTGTGCACACAAAAACATTTTCTCAGAAATTGTTTATTCTTAGAGCCAGATGTGTAAACAGCTGTGAAACAAAAACAGTTTCTCAGAAACTGTTTATTCTTAGAACGGGCTGTGTAAATAGCTGTGAAACAAAAACAGTTTATCAGAAAACATATTTGGCTCAAAGGGGGCCAACCAGGACCTGGAGTTCTACTTTGCTGTTAAAAAATAGGGTAACCTTAAGAACTGAAGTGAGTTGCAATATACCCTTGAATAAAAATCATTTTATGCTGATTAGCTATCTGAATTCACCAAAACTCAATAACATGTGAAATGAAATACAATTGCCAAATTTGACAGGAATCTAAATATTGTTTTTTAAGTGTACAGCTGCAAACAAATTGGAAAAACAATTGTTTCCACCAAGTGACAACAACTGTAGGCAGGCAGCTTTGTATATGGAATATCCAATCAGAATTCTTATCATAATTTTAACCATTGTCACAAATAAAGTTAAATGTAAATCTTTTATTTAGAAACCTATGAGCTATAGAAAAGAAATCAATAAAGTTCTTGGTCAAGCTTGTGTCTGCAAACGCCATCACGCGAATGATGGGTCGTGCAAAGCAGTTTTAGCGTGACCATATTATCAGTTACCTAGGTTAAAATATTCATGAACCGTATTTTGTTCCTACAAGAATTGAAATATGAAAGGCCTGAACTCTTTACATATTTGAAAGAAGACACCCTATCTTGCCATTCTGGCTAACACACTGGGACTATCACAAGACATAATGCAGAGCTCACAAACAGATCAGCTTCATGTTATCCCTTACATATACTCTCATAGAACCAGGAAGTAACTACATGTACCAAACTCTCTGCACACAGCGCATACACAGGGATAGATTCAGGTCACTTTTGACAACTGTATACCGGTCAAAAACATTCAAAAACTCAATGTGAACTGAAATTGCTTACATGTGATGCCTACTTGATGGTTAAAAAATGGTCTCATATGATAACTTAAATTTCAAACTTTTATCATTATTTTACTTTATTTTTAGGACAGACTATCAGTGAGAGTCATTTTTACAATAATTCATCCGGCTCGTTATCGATTTTAACCATTAGGAAAAATGTTGTTGTTGCAGTTTAAAAACTGGACAGCATCTGATTTCAAGCAGCCATTGTTTGTTTATAAGATCCTTTTTAAATTTTTTTCTATTTTTATAGCTTGTAGCAGGCAAAAACATTAAAATCAGTCTTGTAAAATTTTGTGAGATAACCTAACATTTTCATTTTCCCCT
>JAVFBX010242193.1:0-10366 GCA_034783855.1 Mopalia kennerleyi | reverse complement strand
GCGTGAGTGAGTGAGTGAGTGAGTGAGTGAGTGAGTGAGTGAGTGAGTGAGTGAGTGCGTGCGTGAGTGCGTGCGTGCGTGCGTGCGTGCGTGAGTGTTGGGTGGGTGGGCTTGATGTGTATAGTTATGATGATGTTATGATTTTATGGTATTTACTTGCTTGCCGCATTTTTGTTCAACGGGATAAACAAGTCCCTAGGGACTTTATTCCCGCCATGTAAATTTGATATATTATAGTGATTATAACTCTTGTACTGTATATATATGGTGATAAACGAAAATGAATGAAAGAACTCGGCTTGGGAGAACGTTTGTTGTCGATGTTTACTGTTCAGTTCAAATACACACTCTCGACGGTCATGCAATGGATCTGTTGGCCTTTTACTAATCTACTTGAGTGTACTAGCCAGCAGGTAGTCAGTTCAGGTGAGATAATCGCCTTAATCCGTTCCGCTTGAAGATTCTCATAATCTGTGAGGCACACAGTTTACAATGTAAATCTTAAAGAAAACATTCTAAAATACTTACTTTTGTTCACTATCAATATTATAAAAAGACGATTTCAGAAAGGCCAAAAAAAAAAAAGTAAAAATTTGAGCCCTGACTAGATGTACAGTCTTTAAAGCTGCTGGACAAATCGACAAATCTAAAAACAAAAAAATGTATTAGTATGAATATACCGACATATTTATTCTCTTAAAAAATAAAACTGTTTTGTTTGTTTTGTTAACATTTTCCCCGGTGAAGAATAACAATTTAATGGATTTAGTAGGATAGCTCTATTTCTTTGTTTTTTTAATCTCTTTAAAGTCCAGATCCTCAACTGTAGAACAGATATGTGATATACTTAATGTTTTCAGTCAAGACATTTTTACATGTCATATCATAACTTCTCAAGAAAGTGTAAATCAATCTATGCATGTACGATAGTGGCAATGATTTCAATGCTGGGAATTAACGGATTACTTACTTTAAACAAAATACATGGAAAATACTTCACGCATATAGGTCCGTTCGGAGATCGAGCTCGCTTCTTTTAGGGGTCATGTTGCTCGGGTGCTCTCTGAGCTAATGAGCCACATGAAACAGATCTGTTTGTGATGTCTTTCTATTACCCTGTATTGGTCTGGTCTTGCCTTTGTGTGTTGCCAGTGCCGCCAAGGGTTGTTTCCATCACCAATTGGGCTGGCACGCCACCATGAGCGTAAAATAACCTTGAGTTCGTCGTTAAACCCCAAGCAAACAGACAAATACATTTTTAAAGCAAATCATCAAATGGCCCGGTAGCAGTATTCCTATTGTTTTCCACCAAATTACCAAACCAATATAATGAAAGGCACCATAACGTTAACTCTCTGCAGGAAAAATGTCTTAAACTTAAAATTACAGCTTGTAAGAATACGCACAACCTACATGACGATGTAATATCTGGGATTACAATGTACATAATGTTTATTGTAATCCCAGGTCATACGAAAATTGATCATGCAATTAAAAAAAAAAATCTTTACTATCAAATATTATTGTGCTTAGATTCCCATTCTGTTTATTATTGTTTGACAAACAATACACATTCACTCAGATGAGTAGTATAGAAAGAGCTGTTGGAGTCACATTTGCTATATGACATAAAAAGGAAGGATTGTGCGTTATCAAGTACTAAACCCTTACTATTGTGGATCCGCACTACTATTTATGCATTAATATTTAATAACATACACAGAAAGGTTGTACGTTAATAAAGACTAAGGTGTGAGTGGTTAGCACCTTAGTACTTGAAAAGTAAGGGCTATGCGTAATTAAGTACTAAGGTGTGGTGGTAAGCACATTAGTACATGGTAAGTAAGGGCTGTGCGCTGTACATGATGGCCGTGGTTCTTAGCTTGACACCATTGCCTGGAGAAAGGGTACGCAAGCTTAAGTACAAGTACGGACGGTGGGTGTCTTGAGTCGGCAGTTTACAAAATTGTTAAAGGATTGAATTGATTCTATGCCTGATGATGGCGGGGTATGGACAGTGTAAATGACCAAACCAGATGTAAAGTTATGTTATGCAAAAACTGCCATTACGTCAACATTTCATGTAAAAGTGTCTCATGGCATCATAAAGTGAACGTCACAACACCGACATGAGGAGTTTTCTCCCTAAGCTACACATCACCAACATTGCGGACACACCGTCACAGCATGTCTGAACTGGCACTGCACTCAATGACCTGAAAGGTGGTATGGGAGGCTTTTAGGGTTATGGGAGGTAGGGTGAAGTTTCAACTTCCCATGATGCTTTGCACGCTATGATGTTCATTTGGCTAGTTTGGCATTTGCTATTATATTATAAGATAGGGTTGTTACTCATCATGTAGTGCGAACCGGATGGGTAACCGCACACTACTGAATAAAGAAGGGTTGACCCTAGTGCAGTCATGGGATGGTTTGGGTGTCTTCCAGTGATGCTTTGCACTCGGCGGACTCTCGCGAGAGTTGACGAGATTTGACAAGATTTGACATGGAGCGCTGTGGGGTCACATCAATGAAATTTATTTATTTATTCATTGATGTGACCCCACAGCGCTCCATGTCAATTCTTGTCAAATCGCGAGTTATCTCCGTTAGCTATGTCTGACTCTGGCACAGCATGTCTGAAGTTGCACTGCCTCATACATGTGCATGCAGACACTGAGTTCAGAGCACCGTTGAACGGACCCATCAGCGAAGACGGAGGTGTGATAAGAACCAGGCCTTATCTCCCCTAGTTCACCCTCACCAACATGGCCGACACAGCATGTGACAGACTGTCAATCTCGGGCGTATTAAGGTCATTAGGGGTGGTTCATGTCAGTGGGGTGTTCACTGTTCACTCACACGCCCGTCCGCACTCATGTGCCACGATGCCGTCACTACGCTGCATGTTCCATGGCGGCGTTAGTCGGTGTTGTGCAGTATATTGCGGTGTTCTACTGTGTCACGCCGCCGCATAGGCCTATGCCATGAAGCCATATGTGCCATGACGTTGAACCGAATCCTTAACAGCGAGAAGTCATGAAAACAAAGTGGTGTTTGGAAGAAATCTTCGAGTTTCCATCGGGGAAAGTAACGTTGTAGGAATGAGAAAAGGAGCTATTTGACCAACAGTTTCCTTTGGAACACCCCATGCAGACCACCAGCAACGAAGACCAGTAAACCTCAGTGACCCAGACAATGCCGTGTCATTCACCCAGATCAACTGCAACAAGTCAGCCATTCGTCTTTTCTCATGTAATTCCATCAATAAAATTATATTTCAACATGGTATGATTGGTTCACGTTTTCTGGACCCACATAATACCCGTCGATGCCGCTGTGACACCGGCAGTTCCCCGTTGTTTACCTAAGTCACCTTCAGTGGTGGGCGACATCAATGCCATCGACGTTGCTAACGGCGCCGCAGAATGCCGTCATGACGCCATCATGACCGCATCGTTACGCCACAGAATGCTGCCATGACGGCGTTGTGATGCCGTAGCACAGCTTTGTGATGCCGCAGCTCGGCGGCGTCGCACATGTGGAATTGTGGCATGTGCAGCATCGTGACATAGGAGAACGCCGCAATACGCTGTACAATAGTAACACTGCAAAATTCCGTCGTGGCACATGCGGTGTCGTGAGGCCGCAGAATGCCACTGTGCCATCGCATGACGCGGTAGAACAGCCACTGCTCCACTCCCTCATAAAGGTGCATTCTCTCGTTGCGATTTGTAGTTACGACTTCAAGGGGTTCCCCTTATTTGAGGCGTTTTGATTGGTAGAAAACATAATACTGAACGACCAATCAAAACGCAAGAAATGAGGGGAATCCCCTGAAGTCGTTACTACAAATCGCACTGTGAGAATGCACCTTAACACATACATTCTCAAATAAACAACATAGAAAAAACAACAAAGAGCTGAATACTTGAATCCATACAACTAGAATGAATTGAATCCTTATTATTTTGACACATAACAAAACAATGTCTTTGTACAGTAAAACAGTATATCTGAAGTAGTCACGTTAATGGATGAGCTATGTTTTATGTACAACAATCAACACAAATAATTTACTAACAACAAAGTGCACGTACTGTTACACTAAATGCGACTTCAAGTTAAATGATAACAAACAAATGATGAGTACTTGCACTATATTAAGTATTATTTTAACTTTATAAATCCTCTT
This sequence comes from Mopalia kennerleyi, assembly GCA_034783855.1. Taxonomy (NCBI): domain Eukaryota; kingdom Metazoa; phylum Mollusca; class Polyplacophora; order Chitonida; family Mopaliidae; genus Mopalia; species Mopalia kennerleyi. The sequence goes on along the minus strand of JAVFBX010242193.1, from coordinate 6,171 downwards.
TTATTGGTAATTATAGGTTCTTTAAAAGACCTGTTGGCTTTCAGCGATGATGATTGGTGTTGATAGTATGTCACTTACATGGAACCCACACAACCGTGACATGTCCGTGATTGCCGTAGACTGTCGTTAGCGAGAGAGTTGCATCAAAAATCAATCACAAAAGTTGCCCCAGCACTGCGGCGGACTCAGGCATCAAAATGGCGGCGGACTCAATCAGGCACCAAAATGGCGGCAGACTCAGGCACCAAAATGGTAGCGGAGTTGGGCACCAAAATGGCAGGTTACGGCAGGTCACGTGGACAACTCCGCTTATTTCTTGAACCTTTTTAAAATTGTATTCAAACCCTGTGTATTACATCTGGTTAGAATTGGATCATGTAAATTGTTTTACAATTCATCCTGGTAAAATATATACCAGATGATAAGAATGTATACTTTTCTTGTGCAAATTATCTTCAGAAAATGTTATAATCAAAACATATTTGGTATTAATTTTTTTAATTTCTCGGTTTTCAAGGCTTTTTTGTCAAATGCAAGGACTGTCATGGTTTACGTTTTTTGTGTTATTCTACTTAAAACACAAACTGTATTAAATTATTACAACAAAAAAAACTTACTTTTTTTAAAAAATTAAAAACGGCAGTTCACGTGGACAATTTTTTAAATTAAAAAAAAAATGTAAAAATGTCCCTGCATTATGAACAGCACATGAAAACAGCGGAAATAATACCAAAAAAAAAAAGCCTTTTTTTTTTCACCATCGTTATTTTGAATTTCATTGTATTTGGCCACTGTACGTTTAACTAACTGAAACTAAAAATGTAAAACAAAAATGTTCAACTATTGAATTAAACAAAATTGTATTATAATACAGAGCAAATCAAAATAAATAAATTTAAAAGTGTTGAATGCCAAGTAAAGTATGCTACCCGCATAAATGAAAATAAAATCCTAACATGTTGTGTAAAACAATATGGCTTACAATCTACAATGGGAGTTACTGACTAGTTAAACAATACACGACCCACACTGGCACAGGCAGGGCAATAAAAATGAAATATGACACAGTTTATACCCACACACTCAAATATAACCACAGCAGGTTTCTTATGCACTCATTTCATTAAAAAAGTACTGTACAAAATAATAATATTAATTGTATTAAAAACAGTTTCTTACTTAATTTTTTAAATAAAATAATGTACAAACAAACATTAAAATGTCTGTGACAAGTAAAAAATTGTAAATGTTTACATCCTGCATTGACATTTTAACATCTGATCATATTCCACAATTAAAATTAATGACACTTTTTATTAATATTCTTATAAAATGTACATTTTAACATTAATAAATCAAAGGGAACAATACAACAAACTAAATTGATTAAAATCTAACAAATTTCCAGCAAATATAAAACTGCCAAGTATTCTTCATGTTTTCATCATCAAAATCAATGAAATAGTCTGTAAAATTCTAACTGACAATTTTTAATTTTATTACAAATAAAGAGGGTTTTGTAAATGTTTTCTTTTTAATATTCATCATATATATCCGTAGCTCAGAAGCTGTTTTTTTTTAATCAATGGAAAGGGAAAATTAAATATGATTTTTGTTTGCAGTTCAATACAACTTTTTGTTTGTGTTGAGCAATTGTTTTGTTGTTATTTTGTTTGAATCAATTTGTGTAGATCTAACACTCTTATAGAAATGGTAAAATAAAATATTTCCTACAAATATCTCCCATATTGCAAGAATTGGGAAGGAGGGAACGGGGACAAGAAGGAAAGAATAAACATTAGTGTAATTGTGAACAAATTGGCAGTGAATTGGCATTTAAATTCTGTACATATTAAATATTGTCAATAGCTCTACATACTTGAATGAACAACAACAACTACACAATATTACTCTATGACACAAGGGGAGATATACAAAACAGTTTTGTAATAACATTTCCAAATTTGAACTATAAAAATGAAATAAGTACACAGAGTTCACCATTTATACATTGAGCATAAAAATGAATAAGTAGAAGACAAACCGTTTGAACAATGAGTTTAAACCGTACTATATATGTTGGTAGAAAAAGTTTAAATAAAATGTTCAATTTACCCTAAAATATTGCAGTTTTAAAATATTCAGTGTTAAATCAAAAATATTAAATATTGGCTTAGGTGTTTACAGGCATTTGAACTAGTCACTTACCGATTATTTAATCAATTATTTAATCTGTGAGAGAGGCTTTCTAATTGATCTTTTCTACATTTCTAAAAAATATATTCTGCATACAAATAAATATCTTTTCACAGGTTAATCACACAAGAACTTGAACCTGTGGAACCCATGCATCATTTTATCAATAAAAACAGTGACAAGGGTCTGACTTAGCCTTCATCTCTCAAAGGTAACCCACAGGTATCCCAAGTCTGACTTAACCTTCATCTCTCAAAGGTAACCCACAGGTTAATCACACAAGAAGTTGAACCTGTGGAACCCATGCATCATGTTATCAATAAAATCAGCGACAAGGGTCTGACTTAGCCTTCATCTCTCAAAGGTAACACACAGGTATCCCAAGTCTGACTTAACCTTCATCTCTCAATTTACAAAGGTAACCCACAGGTATCCCAAGACTGACTTAACCTTCATCTCTCAAAGGTAACACACAGGTATCCCAAGACTGACTTAACCTTCATCTCTCAAAGGTAACCCACAGGTATCCCAAGTCTGACTTAGCCTTCATCTTCATCATCACACTGGCACAGGGATGTTGATTAATGAAAAAATTATTACTCATCACATGTTCTAAACAAAATCCCAGAGAATAGATCTTAATCTGGGGTTGTTATGGCAACCTTCACTCATCTCAAGAGATGATAATAACCACGTACAAAATATGTAGCAAACAACATACTCAGCATGGCTTCAGAATAGCTCAACCTTCAAGCTGGCATTTCAGAGTTATAGTAATTAACCAATGAATATGTCTGTTAAAGAGAATTAGTGTTGCAACCTATCTGATACAGAGTGAGGTTTCACCTTAACCAGAAGATCTTAGACCTATCTGATACAGAGTGAGGTTTCACCTTAACCAGAAGATCCTGGACCTATCTGATACAGAGTGAGGTTTCACCTTAACCAGAAGATCCTGGACCTGTCTGATACAGAATGAGGTTTCACCTTAACCAGAAGATCCTGGACCTATCTGAGACAGAGTGAGGTTTCACCTTAACCAGAAGATCCTGGACATGTTTGTTTCACCTGTATGCAATAAATATATAAATATTTTGAATAAATGAAGAGAGAAAAATTTGATATATATATATAGTAGCAAATTTTTCTCTGCATTTATTCAATATATATATATATATGTATATATATAAATAGATATATTCACAAATGTAGAACACAATGAAATGGCATGTGTGAATTTGTATATCAGTTGACATCCCCGGATTAGTGTGATATGCCTTCAGATGCTTTCAGAATACATTTTTTTAATTTAATTTGAAATCTAAGTTCACAATAAACAGACATCTCGAACAAATGATGGACACCTTTGAAAGTGTTGGATCAAGATCACTATAAATATCTCATATTGTTATTTTAATTCACTGGAACTTCATTAACACCTGTCCCTTACGTGCAGCAATGTCTTCATTTAAAAGCTGCAAAATATATAAAATACTGCTATGATAAAATACACCTCGCTGACCAAACCTATATGCAACTTACACACGAAAGTCTAATAGAACAAGTTTTTCTGGTTAAAATTTAAAGGAGGGGGAAAAGGAATATAACAAGTGAACGCCGTCAAAAATGTTAGATTATATTTGAAAATATCAGACAAGTTACATTTGTTTAGTCAATACCTGAAAAAAATACCTCATATTAAAACAAATCATTATTTAGCAAACCTCTCCTGTACGAGGAGGTGTTTATGTAAACTGTTATTTACATTCTCACCTTATATAGGAGCGGTTGGTCATAATCTAAATGTTTTTCTGAGAATTACTTGTTATATCCCTTTCCTCTCCCTTTAAGACAGTGAGGTCCAGGCAGAATAAGGATGCTGCCGGTAAATAAATGAGGTATTTGTTTTAAAAAATCCCATAGTAAAACCCTGTCTGATGAGCATAAGATATCTTGTGGAGATTTGGGCTTGTTTCTGTTTTCTGTGCTTGAGTTACTTATGGTATTTCACTTGCATGGCAGGTGAGTAAACTACAACAAAATTGATAAGTGTTTAACACCATGTTACAGGGTATTTCACTTAAAATACTGGTGGTGTACAATAACAGTAAATAGCTGAACTAGTACAAAATAATATGTAAGAGCTAATGTTGGCAGAGGAATGGGCCGCCTGTGATTAGAAAAGCTAGTTTGACTTCGCTCAAAACACATGTACATCAGCCAACAGGTACTTGTTATTCCAAGCAATAGATGACTCAATATTGAGCCTGTAGAATTCGGGGACCCATTTCACAGACTTTAGCTTACGTCAAACATAATTACAAGGACAACCAGTATTGAACATATAGCCTTATCTTGACAACTACATTCAATTTAAACTCTGATCATTTGGTGATCTGAACTCTGAACTGCTGAATTAATGTTGTCAGATAATTTTACACATGAATTCAGCAATAAGTATGGTGGTAGACACCAAGTAATTACGAATTTTTGTGTCTTGGTATTAACGAAAATACCAAGTAATTAATCAAGGATTCACAATTTAGCATTTCTCTCTGTACTCCTTTTGCCTTTAAAATGCAAAGGTTGTTTCACAGCTTTTCTATGCTCAATGTCAGTTTGTTTCTCATGCCCATGGGTGTTTCACTTATATGATGACGGATTGTCCAGTGTCCAAACTGAGAAAAAAAATTGCAAAAACCAACCCTCCAATTGCTGTAGCCACATCGTGTGAATAACTTAATCCTGTGAGTGGTCTTAATTTTAGTTAAGTTGGCAGTAGGATTTTGACGAATCGATTATCATTTCACCTTTGGGGGAAAAACAATACAACAGAAAATGTCTGTCAATGCAAGCAAGCTATTTCTGCACTCACGATTTTTGAAAAGAAACATAACAAGATAACTGAAATAAATAATAATAACTCCACAAACAAATAGTATAAATTGGTTCAGAAATAACATTCAGAGGATGTGTTTCGAGAGCTGATGAGGACAAATGTATGCATAATACTGACAACCCACATGGTCATTTGCAAAAGTCAAAGTCGTAACAAAAGTTCACCAAAATACATATTAAGAAATTCCTTAGCAACAGTACCTCTAAAACATGTCAAATTATTTAAAACTCACATACATAAATATACTTTGTACACGTTTGTAGTAAATTAAATAAAAATGTAATTACAAAATGTTACACATAATATCATACATTCACACATTGTTGAAAAGTTATGGTCAGTGAAGAGTAATTTCCCCTTGTGGAAGTATCCTGTCTTCACAGTTAAGTGATAACTCAGTTCCTTGGCACAGATTTCTGAGACTTTTCACATAAAATCCAAGAATGAGGCTTCCATGGTCCATGTCATGAGAATAAACAGGGATAATGATAAAATCTCAATAAACATTTTGAATGGAAGAGAAATGATATTTACAATGAAATTCCCTGTCGGCGTTGCACATCGGTGAAAAATGATATTTCAATTCAGAGTTTTTAAATGTTACTTGAATGGTCCATCATTCACAGATATTTAATGTTCATGTAAGGTGGGATATTTGTAGAGATTAAGTTGGAGACCTTTGAGGCTATCAGGAAACGACACCGAGTGGGAGCTGACTGATGACATAACAGGTTGATCAGTCAACATACAAGCTGGATTCTTTTTGAAAATTCTCAAGCTTCATCGTTCATGGTCTCAATTCAAGCTGTAGTCCATTGAATATATCTGGAGAACATCTGCCACATGACCCCCCACATGATCCATGAATTAACTCACCATTCTGAGAACAAACAGAATTTTCATTATACTTTCATATAAATAATAATAATAAAAAAAGAATAAATAAATCACCTAAAAACCTCTTTCTAACAAACAAATTCTATCTGTATCACCCAAATACCTCTTTCAAACAAACAAATTATATCTGTATCACCCAAATACCTCTTTCAAACAAACAAATTCTATCTGTATCACCC
>JAVFBX010242171.1:0-10368 GCA_034783855.1 Mopalia kennerleyi | reverse complement strand
ACAGTTGTTTGTCTTTGAAAATATTCATTAAAAGTAATAAGTTTAGGTCTAAAATCGTTGGTCTTTCCCTTTAAGTGGACAAACCGTCGTCATATAACTGAAATACCCTTGAGTACGACGTTAAACCCCAATCAAACAAACAAACAAACATATCCGCATATGGCCAAGCAGCCATATACAAAATGTTGATAGATTCATTTCAATGTAGCTGGAAGTTAAGTTCTAATGAATAACTCAACACATGTACTGAATATCATTGTACATGCAGGGCCTGCGGCCGTGGCTTAGTGGTTACATGATGATTGAGTCACACGATGTGGCTCCGGCAATCGCGGCGGTGGTTTTTACAAGGTTTCTTCACGGTTTTCCACCGTAATTAGGCCAGGAACATTGAAAGGTGGACAATCCGTCGTCATATAAGTGAAATACCCTTGAGTACGACGTTAAACCCCAATCAAACAACCAAACACTGTACATGCAGAGCTGTACAATTAATGATACCTGTAATTTTTCTCTTTCTCACAGTGAATACCGACTAGAAATTTGTGCAGAATACACATAAAAGAGGCATGTTAATCACATTTAAAGATATTGAATTGTTTCAATCAGTATAACAAAGTTATACATTGATGATACTGTTACAGCTGATTCCATTTTCTGTTGGAGACTATCACTTTCTTTACCAGTTAAGACCTTTTCTGACAGAAATAGTATTTTCAAACTGAAGCATATGTGGACCTAGATGAAAATACGTATCACATTGAATTGTTTACACAGTCAACAGAGATACAACGTTGTTTCTTTCCAAATCATTTAAACTAAGGCCTACATGAGACCAGAATGTTGGGTATATATAATGTATGCCCTTTTTTTACAACTTGGACATTCCACCGCAAAACACATAAATAATAGCTCAAAAGCTGCTTGGTGCCTGATTTTGACATGCTGTGTATTTCCAATCGACTCGTACAAGTGATTACCATGAATGTCGGATATGATTGACATATACAGCAACTAAAGTTTACCATCTTTGTCAACTCGCTAATTTTCTGTTTTAATATTTTGGAAGTATGAAAATAATGCATGCACATTACTTGACTGAAGTTTGCCAACATCATTAACAATTAACATACATGTATGTGTTTCGAATGTTTCTAAATTTGTGCATGATTTAACCCCATTGGTGGAGTGTGGACGACTTCTATCAAATGCTACATCGGATAAATTTTTGGGAATGGAAAAGTCCATGTCAATACACATCCTATAATGCAAGAAGAACGGTCACTGATAGTTGTCCAACTGAATTTTGTTTGAGTTTAAGCAGATTTATGTCCCAAGTATTCAATTTATACCCATCCCTTTAGCTCTGACAGATACAAAATTGTACTGTTGTACGTGTGGTAACTTTGGCAGGTCATTTTATCGCTAGGGTAACCTCATTTAAACAAGCTGGTCTCTTGTTAAATATTCACCAACGTTTTCAATACACAAAGCATGTACTCCTGTGTCAATTAAATTTTATGGCAAAAATATAATACGAAACTATGTTGCTTTTGATACAAATTGCCACCATCTTCAGACTTCTGCATTGGAATCACAAGCAGACATGTCTCACCAAATCTCGAGCTAACTGTGGTAACCATATGTTCATTGTTCATATTAAAATGTGTATATATTATAAATTTATAATCCTCTTTGAAAGCTATGTATTTAACTATACATTTCAGGTTTTTTAATTAATTTATTATATGCAATATTTTTTATGTTAATTTAGGAAGACGACTTGGAAGCACTGCGTTTTGCTGTGTTGGCATCTATGAAAAATGTAAGTTTCATTTTCTTGTAAAGTGATTTTAATTTAGTAACAAGGTTTTTTTAAATAATTTGAAAAAGGAAAAAAAATCGTTTTCAAATTGACCAAAACCACATTGTGTCTTACAGAAGGTGCAGGAAAAACCAACCACACCCGTTAGTGAAGATGAAGAGGATCCAGAGTTAGCTGCCCTTAGAGCTGCTGCTCTCAAGAGCAAGGGACAGAAATCCTCCACAGTAGCTGCATCAAGTCCTTCGGTAAGTATAAATTTACATATAGCAATGTAGGTGTGACATGACAACAATATCCAATCTGGATACATGTATCATAACTGTTTGGAATCCAATTTGTTTGTGTGTTGGTTGCAATTGTGAAAATTGTGATGCAAAAAAAAGCCTGTTGGTGAATAGGTATGTTTAAAGGGGGCCAAACAATTACAGAAAATATGAATTCATCTACATAAGGAAATAACTATATGTAACATAAACTTTGTTTGCAAAGGTTGTTATTTTGTAAACATTGATAATTTTATTGTGCTAGTGTCAAGTATTGTTGGAATACACCGCCGTCATATATAAGCAAAATAACCTTGAGCACCGCATAACACACCAATCATTCGATCAGTTGAACTTGAGAATTGTCTACCACACATTTTCATAAATTCAGATACAATACAATAAAATAAAATAAAAACAACAAACCTGGCAGTTATATTAAATCAAAAATAATAATATCACAACAATTTTCATAATTTTCTCAATACCCTTAATAAGGCCATGGATGCTGTCATATACTCAAGTTCATTTAATGGCCAAATGTGCATTTTATTATTTATAGTCAGTTTTGTATTTGATAATGTAAATGCTTTGTTAACCAATGTAACATGTTGCTTTTATAATCTGTCCTTTTTTTGTGAATAGTTTCCTGTGAATGCTCAGCTTCCTGAAACAGTCCCTCACAATGAACGCTATCCGTATGGGAGAGGTCGGGGAAATGGCAGAGGGAGAGGTCAGTTTGGGAGAGGGGGGCTGCCTGCGGGTGTGTTCAGAGGACCTCAGAGTGCCAGCAACCTTATAGTTATCAACACAGTTCCTGAGGACAGTAAGGGTAATGCGATTAAAGATGGTAGACTCACCCAAAAACGAGAGATGTCAGCTGGCAACGTGTTCCTCAGACCCCAGGACAAATGGGCAGGCGGCTCCCTGTCTGATACTAACAGTGCTGCTTCAACTCCTACCAGATCTAAAGGTTTGGCTAATTTTGTATTCTCTTATAACTCCTGACTTCATTACTTCTAATAACTATCCGGGCCCACGTCTGTGGCTTAGTTGTTAGCAAGTGAGCTTACTAATCCAACCTCGATGTATTGTTCACAGGATTGAGCCCGCCTGTCGACCCTCCCGTATATGAGTCACATGATGTGGCTCCGCCAATAGGGGTGGGTGGTTTTTACGAGGTTTCCTCCCGGTTTTCCACCATATTAAGGCAAGGAACAGTGTGAAGTGGGCAGTTCGTCGTCATATAAGTGAAATACCCTTGAGTACGACATTAAACTCCAAACAAACAAACAATATCCTGGTTTTCCACCATATTAAGGCAAGGAAGTGGACAATCCATTGTCATGTAAGTGAAACACCCTTGAGTACGACGTTAAACCCCAAACAAACAAACTAATAACTATCCAGGGTATATTTTCAAAATATACCCTGGATAACAAAATTTGTTGGCAAACTTCAATAAAGCCAGACATATACAAGACTCAACAAATCATGTTTGTATGTTCATATACATTGCTTATGTTGTTTTAATATATCATGTCATTGTAATTCATTTCACAATTTAAAATTGGTCCCATTATTGCCGTTTACATTGCCAACAAAATGTAGCATATGGCTTATAGCTTGATTTGTTTTGATTGCTTAGAATACAGCAGTATTTTGTCTGTTAGTATAGTTAGTGAATCCAAGCTATTACGATTTTTATTTTCCTCTTCACAGTTCCACACAAGTTCAGTCGTTTTGACTCTGACGACACAGACACAGATTCTGATAGTGATAATGTACTGTCATCTCCTGAGTATGAGGGGAATAAATCTTCAGACGAGGAAGAGGATATCCTCAACCTCACAGAGGATACAATTGAAAACAAATATAAGGACGAATCTAATAAACATCTTAAAGAGGACAAAAATATTCCTGACGACTCAGAAAATTTGATAATCCCTGTTCATCAAATTCCTGTTCCAAGTTTACCCCAAAATGATAAAGGCAACAGGAAAAACAATGCCTGTGGTGATACCATCCTTAACGAGAAGGTAAGCTTGTCACCTTACAATACAATACAGACTGACCAGGGTAACACAGATGCAATGTCAAGAATCTTAGGCAGAAAAATTCATCAGGCTGAGCTGTTTAATAGTGAGAAGATTAATTTGGCATTGACTACAGAGACTTCTAGTCCAGTTGTAAGTCCTGTTAAAGTTAATACTGAGATTAACAAAGTAGATTTAATTCCTATTCCTAACCCAGTCAGAAGTGTTAAGGACAGACTGGGCATGGGACCTGTATCAGGTACCCGCTTAATTGAATCTTCTCCAAACAAAGCACCTCTTTCACCCACCAAATTGCAAGAGATGGACAAAAAAGTAGACCTAGAAAACATGACACCAGAGGAGAGGAAATTGTTTGAAGCGAGAAGAAAAAAATTCATGGAAATTATGGAAGTGCAAGATTTAAAGAAAACTGTTTCTCTCAAAGGCATCGTTCCAGCCAAAAAATCAAAAAAAGATCTGCCAAAACAATATAGACACAGACGTAATCGTAGTAGGTCAAATTCCAGATCACCATCTGGTAAAGTCTTGTCAAGTCATAGAAAGAGAGAACGTAGGAAGAATAAAGAAGGTGAACCGACTCCAAAAACTAAAGTCACTCGACAAGTTTCCAAGGATCATAAAGCAGAAAAGACAGAAACTGAAGCCCCAAATTCTAACAGTGATAGTGAAACAAATGCTGCCCATGTGACAGAGAGTGATAGTTCAGACTCGGATGCAGTGCCTTGGAGGTTTCAACACACTGGTAAAGCTGGGAAGGAAGACAGACACTCTGGTAAACCAGCGGTCTCGGTCTTCGAAAGAAAGGTGGAAGATTTGAATAGAGAGAGGCGACAGAGGCGGAATATTGAAAGAACTATAAAGCAAGAGGTAGTTCGTGAAACAGGTCGAGTTCGTGTAAGATCGCCACCTCATAAATCCAATTCTGTTCATAAACCACACGAACTTACATCTCGTGGTTTAAGAAGACAGAGAAAGGATCGGTGTGTGAAGGAGACTAACACTGAAAAAACCGAGACAAGGAATACTGAAAGTGTGGAAAAGACTGAGAAAAAGGGCACCAGGGAAAAGACTGGGAAAAGCAGTATTGTGGATAAGACTGAGAAAAAGAGTGTTGTGGAGGGGACTGAAAGAATGAGTGTGGAAGAATTTACAGAGAAAAAGATTCATTTGGAAAGTGCAGAGAAAAAGAGTAGTGCAGAAAACAGTGACAAAAGGAGAAGTGTTAAAAAGGACAATAAGGAAAGTGTTAAAAGAGTTTTTACAAGTGTGATAAAACAAAATACAGACTGTGTGAAATCCTCTGATAATAGGAAGAAAGAAGATAGAAAGAAAACGGATAGCCTTTCAGACTCACTGTCCGATTCCAGTTATTACTCCAGTAGTGAAAGCGAACGTGATAAAAAACCAGATGCCCGCAGTATTATTGTATCTCTCCGTAACAAAGAGGGACCTACTCTAGATAACACAATCTCTGGGAAACCTTCTGAAACCAGTGATGATCAAAAGAAATCTGAAGGGAGGAACAGTCCTGTTGTTAATATCACATTTAACTCCGGTAAGTCACAACAATCTGTATAAACGTGAAACATAAATTGTTTCTATGTTTGCACTAACTTTGTTGCGTACAATGTAAACAATTTAACCACTCATGGGTCACTGTAATGTAACATAATCATTGAGCTTTGTACTGCTGAATTGTACTCTGTTTAGGACTCATTTTCTTTGAAGCAGTCTTTTATCTTGAGGTATATTTAGAGAAATAGAAAATTTCCAGGTGAAAATGATGAGGTTTCTTCCCTCAGTTCCACCACTTCTCAGCAATGAAAAGGTATGATATATGAAATAAAATACAGTTGTTTGACGTCATTTTGAGACAAAAAAAGTCAAACTTTTGTTCATAACTCACAATTCACCAGTGACAGACTTACTAACTTCCAGAATTTGGGTGCACCCCTGGAAAATTAATCACCATTGCATAAAATTAAATACTAAATTAATAGCTTCAATTTACATTTGTTAAAACAGATGTAATGTTACGTAATTACCTAAAACAAAATTTTAATTTTTTTGATTTCTTTAAACCACATCATCCACATGGAGCCTTCATAGACAGCACATACAATTAATGGCTTTGACCCAATGCAATAGTCCAGTGTTTATTGAAACAAAAGATTTTTGTGTTTTGTTCAGTTGTATCCTTATTTTTTAATTTGGATATCAATAATATATCTATTCTATTTCAAATATTTCCAGAACGTTCCAAAATCATACCCAGTTTATCTTCAAAAGACCGTGGATCTATTCATCGTCGATTAGGTGTTCCTGTTAGTTCAATACATTCAAATGTGTCTCATCGCTCCTCTAAAAAACCTAAACGAACTCGCAAAGTTATTGAGGAATCGTCTCCAGAACGACAGCCGATAAAGATTGGAATTTCTAAATCTGATATAAGTATACAATCCAGACTTCATCATCCTGTATATACAAACTCTGAATCTAATGGTGCTAAAATTCGGCGACTTGTCAAGGAAGATTCTAGTGACCTGGTTATTCGTGACAGAACAAAATCAGCTTCAGATATCATGATTAATAAGCAGGAGAAATCACCAGATATATATACCGTCAACAGAGTGAAGAGAAAATCTACAGGTGGATCCGAATCTGATTTGAGAAAGAAAATGAAGTTAAATCATTCAGAAGATGAAAATCCAAATGCAAAAGAAACCAAACCAGTTTCCAACCACACAAAAGGTTTGTAGCATGGTATTTAATGTCCTTACATGTATTTTGTACTCACTGTTAGTCAATGATATTAAAGCCACTTCCACCCGTGGAGAATTGAGCCAGTATCTGTTCATTCACCATCTTCTCTAGCCAAGAGTTTTATTTCGAGCTACTCTGAATTACAACCCTTATCGGATTATATGCATATAATTGGACTCTGCTTCCAAGTGATTGATTGGATGCATGGGAACTTGTAGGCAACCAATCAGATGTGGTGGGACATGTACGAGAGGACATATAATTTCAAGGTGAAACCTTGATCTGAACATGAACCGAAATAGCAGCCTGAATATAACAGTAGCTAGTAGCTACAACTCTACTTGACTATGGATAAACATTGGTCTAACAACAGAAGGAAATACTTCACAAAACTGCTTGGGTGGCTATTTGCTTACGTGCACCATGTCAGAATTACCCTTGAGCACAGGGTTAAACTACAATCAATCGAGGGACCATGGCTGTGGATTAGTAGTTAGCGTGTGTGCTTGCTAATCCTACTCTGATGTACCGTTTGCGGTATCAAGCCCTTCTGTCAACTATCCGGTATAGAAGAAGTCACAAGATGTGTCTCTGGCAATTGGTTGGTTTTTTTAATGAGGTTTCCTCTTGGTTTTCCATCGTGATTATGCAAGAAACAGGATGAAGTGAACAATCTGTCATCATATAAGTGAAATACCCTTGCGTATGACGTTAAACCCCTGTCAAACAAGAATACTATCACCCAATTTATCGCTTTATTTATGTGAATATTTTCTGTATTTATAGGTAAAGATTTTTCAAAGGAAGAGATATCGTTGGATGAACGAATACGAAAAATTAATGAGAAGAATCAGGCCATATTAAAGAGACGACAAGAGATTATGGAAGATAAAAAGAAATATGGATAAGGAATTAGATAATTGTGGCAACAGCTTTAATTACATTTACTATTATTAAATACTAAGAGTAGTAACACTATCTTCTTAATCGGACTTCAAAACTGTTTAAGACTAGGTATAATACATGGAACACAAAACAACTTAATGGATGCAAATTTCGATTCCAAGTGGATACCAACTTCTGGTTTAAGTCTCATTTTAGAGAGTGAGTATTAGCAGTAATTTTTGGTTTGAACTGATTGAACAGATTGTAGTTCACAAAAACCTGCAAGTTGAAACCTCTCCAGGAATCCAACCCAACCACCAGTTGGTATGGTTTCTAACTCTCAACTTTGGGGTTATTTCTGTCAATTCCAAGTTCACAAAATAACTTCTAGCAACTGCAAAGGACCACTCTAAAATGTATTGGATAAAACTGTTGCTTATCAGATTATTTCAGGCAAAATAGATGGAACATATATAACACAATGTCAAGGTATGCAGGTTGTTGTATTGTTTATTTTAATAATGATCTGATCGACACCACATCTGCATTAGCTCCCCGATAATTGTTTGTCACTAGATCCACCTGAGATGTCCTTCTGACAAAGTATCAATTGGATTTCAACAGTTGATATCTTTGGGCATGCCCTGGTGAGCAGGCTACGGCAAGACTATCTGTTTTTAGGGCGGCCTCATATTTTTTAGCTTTTCATTGGACAATTAGTTTGTTATAGGCCCAGGTGACAGTACAATATTGGGGAGCGGATTTGGGTATTGATCCACAAAGCGATCTTGGACCAAGATTATCCGAATTATCATGGCAACACAATATCTTCATTCCTTATTGTCATGACAATTTAAATGAACTTAAACTTAGATCACTTTGTCAGATGGGCCTCCGATTTTAACCAGACTTATTTTTAGACATCATCCTGTTTTTATTATCTTTTTTTGCATGTATGTTTGGTTTACATGTTCTTTGTTAATAAGTCTAAAAATCTAAATTTCCCTGTTTGAGACAAAATGTAATGAAATATCAACATTTGTTGTTAAATTTGTAATATATTTTTAATAATTTCTATAGATTTAAAAGAATCGTGAGAAAGGGAAAATTATCAAATTTTGAAAGACTTGTTTTTGATTTATGTTAGCATTACTAAACATTTTAATTTAGTCACTGGTGTGGCAGTTTGGCAAACAAAGGAGCAGGATTATGTGTACAGTCACCCTGTAAGTGTATGGGCGAGGCTACATGTACGTAAGGGAGACTTCATGCCTCTATGTAAATCTTTCTCCACGGATGGTTAAGACTTTAGGTCCAAGTTGTCTTGGAAAAGATTATTTATATAAACGGGGAGTGTGGCTTCCCCGAAGCTAGTCTCTTCCTAATTATATAGCTGGACTTGTCGACAGCCTAACCCATGCACATACAGGACAATTGGGTCCATATTTTGAATAAATAAAGAGAAACATTTGAACCAGGGACAATTTGGTCTATATAAGTACTCTGGAGCCAGCCCCTGAACCCGGGACAATTTGGTCTATATAAGTACTCTGGAGCCAGCCCCTGTATTGGATAAAACTACAGTATTGGGATGAAGATGTTAGCATTGATGAGTCACTGGTATACATTCAGTTTGTTGCTTTCCTCGTTCTTGTTTTAATCTGTAGCCGTTATTATTCTGTCTTTGAAAACATAGCCCATGCATTAAGATTAAATATTTGCTGCCATATTCATAATTTGCCAATCTAAATTGTCTTGCGTTTGTTTTATTGTCCCTGGCTTTGGGTAGCATTATCCAAGCAGTCAGGCTGGTTTTACATAGCACTGGAGGACCACGAAAATGCAAACCTGTTATCTTCAAAAAAACTTATTTCCATACACGAATGTTATGGTCACTATTCAACACTGTCAATATTGCTATAAGAATGAGCCCACTCAATTTTTGTTTAAAAAAGGAAAACGGAAACCTTTGAGGGACAAAAAAGAAAGAACACACGTTGATGCAATTAATATTACACTAGGAATAGTTTCAAAGTGTCAAGACAATTAACAGCTCTCTCTGTATGGTTAAATACACCAGCAAGTGAATATCACTCTCATTTTGAATGTGTGTGATACCAAGGTGACTAAATTATCTCCCTTGGAAATTACCCTCCGCTGACTTTATGCTGTCCATATAAACTCTGGGTTAAATTTATACGCTGTGTAGCCCCGACAGAGGTGTATAGTTTTGGACAGCGCCTATCTATTTGATGAAACAATTATTCAAACTTTGTTTATTTATATCTACTTACATTTCAGTAGAATAAAGAACGGGGCATCTATATGTTTGACTGAGCAATAATAGAGATTTCTTTTCCGCTCACAAGAAAAAATGTGTTTCTGTCATTTTTAATAAAAACTCATCTAAAATCGAAAAGGAAAGTCATGACACAAATGCAGTGTCTAATGGTATTTGATAAATTTACAGCTATCCGCAGAACCTGACCTACAACCATACAAAACAGCTGCCGTTTTGTTTTCTGCTGATGGGATTGTTTCTCGCAAGGGTTAATCAAACCAATAAGATCTAATG
>JAVFBX010242160.1:0-10368 GCA_034783855.1 Mopalia kennerleyi | reverse complement strand
AAAGAGAGGTCATCCGAAAGTAGCCGTGGTCAACTCTAGCTAACTCAGGTTTTATCGCCTATGGAGGCAAGGTAAGAAAGGACGAGAGGCTTAATGCGACGATCTTCTTTTCTGCCTTGCCTCGGGAAGATGTCTTTTAGAGGCATTTAGAGCATGACCTATTAAATGTATCGGTACAACTCAACACTTTATGGACCCAAACTTCCGCTATATTTCTGGTGATACTTTTCTAACTAGATCCTGATATCGTTATCAGGATACCGCTGTAGTTGCCACATGGCATCATCCGTCAGATGGTATCTCTATAGATATACCATGCGACATAACCCTGTTTATTATACTCTAGCCAAGCCCAATATGTTGGATATCTTTTGGCAGCAAACACCCCAAATCGTGTAAACCCCAGCCTATCAGCGACGCACAACAATCATGTGTATCTGTTTTGATAGTTCTTTTCTAACTTCTTCAGGCGCCAACATTTGATTAAGACCGTCGCCGTCTTACCTCCATACCTTGCGTACAGCCCGCCTGCATTGAAAAGATAAATGGTACGTGATCGTTACCAAGATGATACTCTAAGAATTAGTACAACGACAGGATTTGGATATTATTTAAACTGTGAACACAAAACATGCTCTTGGTCATGTTTATAAGCTGATTCAAGCACTGCTTTCCGTGATTAAGTTTGCCTCTGTTCTGTCGTTGAATCGGATTATTCCATTTGCCGGTATTCTAGGGGAAACCCCAGATGGAGCTATATTATGTGGCCTAAATCGACGGCTTACAAAATAGAGATGTCACCTTGGCTCGCGAAGATGGCCACATGACCGCTATGGAAGGCCGTTTTATCAATTCTACCTTTATTTTACATGTGTAGAATTAGTTTTGCTTTCATATCACTGGTGTACAATTCTTTTTCACATATGTGAAATTCTTTTTTACTATGTTTAAAAGATTTTCACTTATGTGAAAATCCATTTCACATATGTTTCAGAAAAAAATATTTTACATATGTAGAATTCTTTTCAAGACATGTCAAATTCTTTTCAATATATGTGAAATTCTTTTACACAAAAATATAATAAAACACATAAACCTATCTATTTCACATAGGTGAGAAAGAATTTTCCGCATGTAAAATAAACTTTTATATTACATATCTACAAAATAGTTTCACGTATCAAAAGTACTGAGAAATGATTTCTCCCCACAACAAGGGACTGTATCCGACCTTCGTTTGTGCTCCTATCCTTTTGTGTAGACTTCCAAGACGAATGCAAAGACGATAGGAGTATATTCGACTGACAGTCCAAGCGAGAACACGTGCTGTGCGTTTTTTGCCTCAGCAGTACACACTCCCAAATCGAGACAATTGATCAGGAAATGGTCTCCTAGCAGCAAGATTACAACAACAACAAAACAAAGCGCAGACTGCCAAAAATCGAATAGCGACTTACACCCTCATATATTTACAGCCAACTGCTGAAACACAAAACCATGCATTCTATTCCGAGAAATGCCAATTACAGTGAATATTATATCAAGCGACCGGTTTCCCTGATTTATTCTTCGCCGAAAAATAACACATGCTTGCGCAACACAGAGGGTCGAGTGCTTTTGATCAGATTGTATTTTCGGAGCAAATTTATTGCCGGTAAATAGAAAAGTCTGTAATTAATGTCAAAGATGTTTTAATTTCACATAACTAAAAAGGAGTTCCACTCACTTTCTCATTCCACATATATAAAATAAATGTTTATTTGACATGTGTTAAATTCTTTTACACTTATGTTGATTTGTTTTTCACATAAGTAAAAAATCTTTTCAACATATGTAAAATAAAGTTTTTCACATATGTCAAATAAAGTCACTTATTTTACATATGTGAAATTTTTTTGTGAGGGGCGATATCATGAGGAAAATAGATTTGACCAGTTTGGTCGAAATAACCATTTGAATGGTGATGTGTGGCTTTACTTTACGATTGCAGAACCTGTGTTGGGTTAGTATGCCCTAACAAATTATTTATTTGTTTTATTTTTCTCGAATCAGTATGTGTCATACACGTTGTTAATACGAAAAAAAATGTATTCAAAAACGTATTTAAGGTACTATCTAACTATTACGTGGATCAACGTTATTAACTTTCATTAATGACCTTATTGCTATTTGTCAATAGTTGATTTCAGATCTTCTATATGATATAAAGTTAATCTCAACTGGTAGGCCTAAAGAGAGTGGATACATACGGAATACAACATACCCCGCCTGTCTTCAAACCCCATTTGATCCGTTAATTGATCGATTGATTAAATTGAGTTTGGCTTGCTACTGTTTCCGGTCCCACTAAAACGGATCCAGACTACATAATTTTGAACAACAGTTTGAAGTTTCGTTAACCTTGAACATTCACTAATCTATATTTATTATCATATTTCCAAATGGACTTACCGCAATGTAGATTCTGTGAAGAAATTGGCACACATCAAGTTCAACTATCTTAGCCACTAGGAGCGTGATGGCTGTCCAGGTGGGGTCCAAATCTGGTTCTGATTCAAATTTTATTTGCCCAAAATCTGTGACAAACCTTAACTCTGTGTTAGAAGGCTGGCGGAAGAAATTAGAGGTCAAAGATAGAGATGACTTTACTTTATCTACCAAAAACTGTAATTCCATTGGCAGGGGTTCAACTTTATGGTCAGCGACAGATTTGGACATGTGGTCCCCCTGTTTTACTATTGGCCTTCCCGCCATATGATCAAATACACCAGTTTTGTTAGGCTTCCGTTTTGTCCCGCCGGAACCACAACCACTTGTCGTCCCAGCCGATTCGCGGCCACTTCCTACCCCAGATTCGCTGCCGTTTGCTGTTGCAGGTCGTGGAAAACAGGTCCGTTTGTGCTGTGTCCAATCACGTCTCTGACATTTACGGGAACAATAAAATGTCACTTTACATTTTCCACACCACTTCATTCCGTACTCTTCGGTTCCACATGTTGAACATCGTTTTAAAGTAGACATGATTAACGTTGTCTAGATCAGATTCCCTCCAAGCACCAATCAGCGCTTTCACTACATGTATAAAACTAGTACCGTATTGAAAATGAAAATGAAAGTCAAAAAACGGATTTCCCTGAGTTACATGAAATTTACAGTGTTAAAGCTATTTCTGGAAATGATATCAACTCGAAAGTATGTCAAGCCAAATGACCCTATAGACCAGGTACAACAATATCTCGCCTGTAGTTTAACATTACCAAATTTTAACGCAAGATATTTTCATTTCGTGAAAAGGGTCCCTGAACGTTGTTACCTGTGTCAATTCCGTTATGACGCGTTATACGTGACTTCACAATAATGGCAAATCCCATTTTAACGGACAGCTGTTTTTGTTTCGTGTTACAAACGAAGGAATGCCTGCGACCTGCCAAATCCCTTCTGTGAATTTCCAAACTGATTTGAAAATATAAATCAAACAGTGAAAGAGCTAAGTTTATATTTGCATAATGTACCCTATAACATTTCTAGATAAGTTAAATCGATTGGAGAAACGGCTGCCAAATGGCAAACTATTTTTAGGCGGTCGAGGTAAGAGACCATTCATAAGGAATATTGATCATCGATTAATAGTTCAAATCCGATACAATTTTATTTAAGAGAAGTGTCCATATGATAATTACAATTCATATTTGCATGTTTTGCATTACACATACTATAACGTGTATATATATAGTAACGTGTGGGTCTGCAGATGTACAATATGTTCTGTCCACGGTCGCCTAGCTTGTAATCGTTTGTTAATAAATAAATACCTCACTGACAATATAACTGTTTGGTTTGTCCTTATTTATAATGTGCTTGGCAGATACATTTGTGAAAAATAAGCAATGCGTTAATACCAATCCTACAACTGAAAAAGATCTATACATGTATATTACAATTGAATAGTAGAATAGTCGGCCTACCCTATGACCTCACCTGTAAGTAGGTTTCCTCGAATTAAAATGGAAAACATTATGTTTAAAAGCTACAAAATCAGTCACTTGACAGCACAATTACTGAAGACGTAATTTTTTTCAAAACATAGTTCAATCAAAGAGAGTTTAAGATAGTTTGGCGTCTAATTATAATAAAAATCAATAGACACAACCTTCATTTAAGCATAGTATCAAAGTTCAATTCATATTTAACCAAACTAAATAATTTACATCGCTAAAGATCCTCTTTCTGAGTTGATAATGTTATTAAAGATCATTCTAAAATAGAGATCACAACCATTCTCTCATTCGTCAAGACTTAAGACTCAGGCGGGCCATTTTAACAGTGATAAACTCAACTGATGGCATTGTCTTGGGACTTCTTCATGTTCATCTCATTTGAACACTTATACTTCCGGTTATAAGAATGTATGTCATTGGTTGATACCCTCCCGAATATGGCTGATTTTCCCTGTTTCGGTCATGTGGCGGCGACAGCCGTATCACGGAGAAACAAAGTACATCAGCTCGTACAAACGGATGACCTGTCTATGTGCTATAACGTATAGATAAGGACAAAGCCATGAGTTGGAAAATGTTTTTATTTCTTCACTTATTATATATTTTTTCGAATGTATGTGTCCCTCACTTCATAAATACGAAAAAAGAAACAAACAGTATTTTTTTTCGGTAACGTATTTTATAAACAACCAAACAGCTACAAGCCAACGTTTGTATTAATATGAGAGGAATTTCTTCCAGACCACATTTATTCAGGTAACATTACTATAACCATTACAACAGTGTAGCCATGATACAAGCAAGTGATTTACAAAATAATCAAACACTTCTTGCCGAAAATAAACACGAGTGCTACCGAAAGGTAAGAGATAGGAAATAGTTGCTTCCACGACCTCACTGTCAAAATAAACATGCCTTGAAAATGATTGTTCTTTTATTTAATTGGGGTATGGCGACGTACTTACGGTTATTTCACTCACATGACGGTATACCAGTCCATTGGGTGAAGGCAATTACCTTTGACGCCAGGGCAACATGATGCTGCCTCTCAACCCTCAGCCTTTTAAATGAATAACCGTGAATAAATTTTGGTTTATAAAAATTATATTAGTAAGTTATGTATATCTTTCATAAAAGAGACTTAATGCTAAATGAAAGAATCATAGAATGAAGATGCACAGAATTTGAAATTTGACAACAGCGTAATGTTTAACGACTGATCAGTCAAATCTGAAATTTCGAAAACTTCAAAACAATAGCACAAGAATGTCACTATTACATAAACGTGTAATCTAGACTTTTGCGAACAATACGATTTCCTTGTGGGATCTTATTTAATATATTCGGCTATTTTAATAAAACTGGTTAAGCAGCTCTTGAAGCGTTCAGAAAGCAGCTATTTGATTGGTCAACCCATCCACACCCATTTCTCTATGCTTTTGTCAGAGAGACATCTAGCTGCTAGCCACTATCTAAAAGCGGATCTGCTGGATTTGAGTGATTTATGGATTAGCTACATCAAAGTGAATCATAACGTTAAACACGTTAAATACTTTGAACACGTTATATATATATATATGTTTACAAGTGTAGAAAAAGCCTATTTTGTTTTCAGTTAGATTATATAAAAAAAATATATTCATATAACATGTTTGTATAGTAAAACTCTTTATGACTGATCTAATGAAAGAAACACCTCATCTAGCTTGTATAATCAGTGTCAAATGTCAAACAAAATTATACTATACCCGAACTAATGTTAGAGAAGTTCAATACCCGACAATAAATCTAATTGTATGAATATTATACATACGTGCATACTTACAAATAAAGAAAAAACACATTGAAAGAAAATAATACAAAACAAAAAAACAGTTATAAAGAAAAAAAAACATCAATGAACAAATAAATTAATAAATAAATACAACATAAAAAAATATCTTGTGAACAAACAACCGATAAACACAACTTCTGATAAAGTCACTTGTATTGCATGTTATGATGTGTTTATTTAAATATTTAGATTTGAGTGACCAATGAGAGGGAGTTTAGGTAACGCTTATATGTAATATAGGTAGCTAATCAGAATTGACCATGAGGGATTAGCTTGTTTAGGGCGGGAGATCGAAACGTTCTTTTAAAAAAGTTAAAGGAGTCTAGAATATAGAGTCTAACAGAAGGGAGGAGACTCTAGAGCAGTCTAAGAGAATTGGTTGAGGAAATAGAACTAAAAGCAAAAAGTAGGAGAAGAATTGGATGAAAAATTGAAGAAAGGATAGGATAGAGAATTTAAGTTAACGATTAATTATATAGAGTAAAAGTAAGTTTTATAGTTTAATACCAATAGTCGTCTCTTGAAGGTCTGTAAGAATTATTTGTTTATTACATGTTGTATTTTATTAGCTATTTATTCCCTTGAGTAAGTAAAACTTCAGTCAATCTATCGAGAGTGTCTTGTTTCACTTGATTAGATTTAATTGATCCACGGCACACTGCAACTCTGGGTATTTTTAGATTAATTCGGATAATAACATATTGCGAATGAGTGAAATAAGGGGCCCTCATAACATGTACTTTAACTTGGTGTGATCTGAGATGAGTATCTATACTCAGTCCCAGGTGTGATGAGTTTCTTTGCTTGTTGTCGGTGACAGGAGTATACGATTTGGCTAAGAATACAAACGACAAATGGAAGCTACTGACTGTTCGTTTAAAACGATATGTTAACCGGCTGTTAACCGATCGTTGTACTAAGTTCCATATTCTAGTTTATGATCACTCACTACTTTGTATATAACAATTATCTTTCAATAACAAGTTGTATATTATTCGTTTATAAACATACAAAATATGAATATTTATTCTAAGAAAAAGTGAACAGAATTATTTTACAATTAACTTCTGTATTACTGTTTGAATCATTTGCCTGATAAACAAACTCCTTGGCCGGATAGAATGCGAACATTAATAGGGTGGTCCACGCGGAATCCAGTCTGTCAGTCAAAAAAGAAATGTAACTTGGGAGCTCGAATACAGATGAAGTTTCCGGGCGTCACCTGGTTCCATTTGAAGTAGGGCCAGGGGGGAACCTCGTTATGGAAATATACCACTAGACGTTTGTAGTTTTCATCCTGGGGACAGATAACACATTCCCATATTAGAATCAGATTTAGAACATGATATATTAAATGTAATAACGTAAATTGATTTGATAGATTATCCCATCTTTCTGGAGCTACGCTTCGACCTGAAGGCTTTTATTGTTTTCAAGCAAGGTTTGTATACACTTGAACTGAAATTTTCCAATACTATGCATGATAGATCAACTCCATTAACTAACTTTCGTTCCGAACAAGATTGTCATGATCGTTTTCCACTTACGAAAAGAACACAAATAAATAAATAACGTTGCTCCCAACTCATATTAATATTAACGTCTTGATAATAGAAAACTAAATTCTAAGTTTCACGTTAATCTGTTAATTTGTTCTCAAATTATGATGTTCACAAAACCTATTCGCCTAAGGACCGTATTAGCCATTATGTGGCAAGGGGCATGACTATGTCCGACTTACCAAAATGAAGATTCCGTGGCGAAATTGGTAGTCATCAACTTCAACCATCTTAGCCAGTAGGACTGTATACGTATCCCAATCTAGCTCTGGTTTAGATTTAATTTTCCCAAAATCTGTGATAAAGCTATACTCTTTGGATATAGGCCAGCCGAAGAAGCTTCGGTCCCAAGGTAGAGAAGACTTGATTCTATCTGCCATGAACTGAAGTTCCATTGGTAGAAGCTCAACTTTAGGAAAATCTTCAGGATTGATTTTATACACCTGGTTATTGTCCCGTGAGCCTTTGCTAATCAGAAAACAACATTTGTCTTTGTCTATTAAAAATTGATATCAGCATGTTTATCTTTATTTTCGCTTAAAATCTGTGTCATGTATAAACACAAGGCGAAAAACAACCAAAGCCAGCACTATTGAGGTCGAGTTTTCTGAATTAATCTTACGGTATATAGGCCATGCGTGTTTGCTAAATAAACACATTGATAGCCGCATAACGTATCTTACGTAGCCAGTCCTATATTTACGAGTGTGTTTTGCGCAGCCATTTCAGAGGTGCATTGTCCACATGACGCGTAGGTACTAGTGTACTTTCAGATTTCTATTAACACGGAGCGGGTCGAACGTATTATCAATATTGTGCATAATGTGTGCGTGCTCTTCCACCACCAGACGCTGCCATCAAAAGGAAATACATTGAGAACGTCGTTAAACCCCAATAAATCAAACCAACAAGCCCATAGAAAGCATGAGTTATTTTGTATGAATCTACCACAGTTTTACCAAATAGTAATAAGTCACTTAATTGTAACTAATATGTCGTATAGCCGAAAATGTGATACCAGGGACCTCTAAAAGTCAGAGAGTACCGACCTATGGTTTTTGTTTAGATTCAGTCCTCCAACTGGACAGTTTAGTCCATTTGACTGGACTTCTGGGTACCTCGTTCTAAGTCAGTCCTTGTGGTTTGAATACCGTTCTTTCACAGCCCTGTTTTTTATTGCTTTTGGGTGCAGCTATAGGACTGGAAGGGGGAATTGCCATCTGCTTAACTTCCCGTTGATGTAACAACAGGAAAGAATGTACGAGGTACACAGAAGGGGAGATAATTAATTGAAATAGCGCAGATCACATGACATCACCCAACAGTCTGCATATGTGATCTGGTGGCATGTGTTATTCTAACTTATCAAAAACAATTATCATATGTGATCTGGTGGCATGCATTATTCTAATTTATCAATAATAATTATCACCACTGAACCTTGTAGAGTTCTAGTCAACATCAGTGAATTTTTTTTTGTTTTGTTTTGTTTCAGACGAGGAACCAGCATGTAGTATACTTTAACCAACAATGTACACAGAAACAAAACCTGGAGACAACTATGGGACATCCATGGGAGGAATTATAGTTACATAGCTTAAGCGGGTACAAAGAGTCCTGACGATTGCTCTGGACAAATACCCCGCTGATGTTGGGAGTAAACGCGTAATGCAAATAACTCTTATAACTAGAAGTAAAACATTGGGACAAGAAATTACTTTTTCATGCCAGTCAGAATTATCCTCATTGTGTTGCACGCAAACCTCTCCATTCGGGAATAAGAAAAACAAAGGCAAAAACAGGAAGGATTAAAAAAAGAAGAAAGACATTGAGAAGCAAACGATAACATCCCCAAAATTTGAAATCATATGACTGAATAGAAAGTTGTGCATGTGCGACAGTTTTTTTTATATGTGACTGAAAAACAACATTTCCCATCAACTGAAATGATTTGACAAAGCAATATTTAAAACTTCATTGTGGTTCAGGTATTGGCTTGCGACGGACTTCCAATTGTATCCTAACTCAACTTTTAGTCGACATGTCGTCGACATATTTAGGCAAATCTAAAACTCGTGATGAAGAGGTCTCGCCAGTTTCCTTGCTTTGTCTAAATTAGTTTAGGCTGTCTGTAATGGTGTCCTCATTCTCAGAGTTTCTCTGTCATAGGCGTCCTCTGGACTACCCATTGAGATGACACGCCGTCAAGAGCGAAATAACTTTAAGCATGGGGTTAAATCCCAATCAAACAAACAAACCAAAATTTCAATTATATAGGGTACGGTGGCGTAGACGATCATAACTGTGAAGTGTTTTTCTTTAGTCTCCTAACAGAGGCACAGTATGGCTAACTGTTATTGAGCAGCGCAGAACATTAAACAAAGAAGGGTAAAACTGAATACTAGTATAAGTTTAATAACCTGAATTTTTTAACTACTTTAAACGAAACCAAGAAATGGCCTTAAATGTTTTTTTGAAATGAGAACTGTATGACGTTTATAACAAAAATTAAAATCAGAGAACAGTTAATTCATGAGAATTACAGCAGATAATATTTTCACAAAAGCAAATTCGACTAAAGTTTGAGGAAATCAGTGGTTGATAGAAGCCAATTGTTTACGGACCCAACGAAACAAAATTAAACATTTAATCTGTAAATTTAGTCTTTATCATTTGTATTTAACTTTTCGATTTCAAACTTGTGAATATTGAACATTTTTTGGCGATTTCCACGGGCAGCTAAGCGGCCAATATAGTCGACCTATATCAACCCCTGTAAATGTGAATTGGGCACAATTGACAACAGTAACATGTCTCTATTATTTCAAAGATTAATCCCCTCTGTCGACATCAGGTATATCACATGACTATGTGCAAAGTTCTGCATCTCTAACAGTCTATCCCCCCGTGGGGGAGCGGGTGGGCCGTTTAACACCAGCAGGCCCTGCAGAATACTCCCTCGGCTTCCTCGGTCGAT
>JAVFBX010242149.1:0-10369 GCA_034783855.1 Mopalia kennerleyi | reverse complement strand
AGGGAAATGTCACTTTCACGAAATTTACGTTTTTTCCCGGAAGTGATCACGTGTTCCCGGTATTTTTTATCGACTATATGCTGTGTTTGGGATATGCAATACGAATTGGCATGTTTTCATACTAGACAATTCACTTTAGTAAAAAACAATTTTGAAAATAAGTTGGTATCGTTTCTTTTGGACACTAGTTTATTTAATAGGACTGTATATAATAAGCCGTTTATGACTTTACCTTTGTTCTACTTCTGTTGATTTCCTTTTCACATTGTAAATTTGTCTTTCACATATATTTAAAATGCTTTTTCACATTTGTAAAAGAAAGGACATGTTGAAAGTAATCTCACTATTTGTAATTATTTAAAAAAACCTAAAAAAAACCATTCAGACACCACTTACAGATCGGGATCAATATACACCGATTGTCGCATTATGCAAGCATGCATGGGTAAAACGATTTTGTGCTCAGCGTACGGATTTTGGACCCAAACGAAAATTGCACAACAAGTTGTATGGCACACACATATAAACATAGATTCACACGTTTAAGATTCCTTTCATCGGAATTGACACACATTTGATGCAATCATATTGATTAATTGGTGTTTGACGCTGTGATTACGGGTATTTCACCTATATAACGGCGGTATATTCCAACAGTATTCGACACTAGCACAACCATAAAATGAGAGATGCTTTGAGGCTGATGGGAAGTTAATTTTCCTCCAGTAATTTTCCAACAAAATCAGTCTGCACTTGCCTATCTCTCGTAAGACAACTCAGCTGTCTTCACTTTAGTAATAGAGCCAACAATTTCCACTGACAATAAGGCTTTATTTGTTTGTAAGCCTCTGAACTTTCCCTGGGGCGAAATCCGACCAGAAAAAGCCCAGGACATGGATAAGTCATTATATGGATCAATGGTTTCTGTACGTACAGTACACATGCTGTAACATTTGATTTATCACTATTTAAGACTCTAAACTGTAATTGGTGAGGTCTAAAGCTCTGGGGGTTCGTTTTACAAAGCCTTCATAGCTTACTTTAAACGTAATTACCATGACGACAGTGATGATGAAATAGTGTTTCATTGGCAGTTACGTTCAGCGTTAGCTCAGGTGGCTTTGTGAAACGAGCTCCAAGCCATCAGCAAGGCTAAACGAGTGAAAGTCACTGGTGGCCACGAGGGCGCGATCTGATTCATCAAGCTAAAACTTTGTCAAGTAAACGAAATACTTTTGACCTCGCCAGGTGGCATTACATTTTAGTAGGGACCAGTATATATCCATGGTGTGAGTGTGTGAGTGAGTAGACAATAAGTCACGTAAAGTGGTAATGTTACTATCGATAGACAGAACTTCAGGAGTGGAAAAGCTTCAGTTGGAATTTCTCCTCAATATTAACTCAGAACTGTAATATGTATTGGTCAAGACTGTGCTATCTATGTTAATATATCCGTCTTCAATTAAGAGTAAAATTGAAATGAAAATGAAATTGCGGTGTCGACATGAAGTTCTGTTGTATGCTTACAAAGCCTACCCCAGTACAGGTGATCAAACTAAAGATATATATAAGACCCGTGGCTTAGTGGTTAACGAGTGCGCTAACCGTTCACGGGATCAAGTCCGCCTGTCGGCCATCAGGTAAATGAATGAGTCACGCGAGGTGGTTCTAGCAATCGCGGGGGTGGTGTTTACGAGGTTTCTTCTGGGGTTACCACCATAATGTGACAAGGAAATGTGTGAAGTGGACAATCCGTCGTCATATAAGTGAAATACCTCTCACTGCGACGTTAACCCCCAATCTATCAAACAAACAAACAAACAAACTAAAGATAAAACAGTTTTAAAACACAAATAGGTCTACCAAACACCACATAACTTCGCAGCTGTATGGGAATTGTCCACACAAAAAATTACACGGCCCATATCAGTGCCAAAGAAAATAACATAGTGAGATTGGAACCCATGACCTTCAGAAAATTTCAAAGCCAAAGATTATCAATCATCGCGTCTCAGCTACAAGCTTAATAAAAACAATAGTGTTGTGTAAGTAACAATAAACAATCATTCCTCTCGCTCAAATTGGTCGAGTCTTTGAGAGAAAACAAGTTATTGTAGATTTTTCGGAAAGTCATAGATACTTTCTTTTCCAGACATGTTTAATAACCGAGTATTAGTTTTAAAGACAATAATTTCCGTGCGCAATTGTAGTTTTACTGGTGCATCGCCAGCAAGAAGTCCATACTCTATTTGTCTTGTCCAAGCTACATGATATCCTCAACAACAACACAACCGATGCATGACGCCATCATGAAAATGGTCGTTTTATTTAGAAGAAGGCTGATCTCAGAAGGTCAAATTTCAATCTTTTTCTCTCCATTTGAAAAAAAAAACATGGACAAAGAACCCATTAATTTTCCTGCAAATATATGTTGTCAAATCTAGATTGTTTTTTTGCTTAGTTGAGCTAGTATCGCATGTTAATCAGCGTTATATGCTTTGGGAATATAGACATTTCTTGTATACAATAACAATATTTTTAGTTTAACTAAAACTATCGTTATTGTATACAAGAAATGTCTTGTCAAGTAAAGTCTATAATAACTTTCCACACCGTTGCACAAACTGTAAAAATCAGCTATTGCTTTCCAGTCGTTACGAAGTGGTATGGGATAGGCCTATCAACCCACTTCATAGCTTTGTCGGCTTCAGTAAGCCATACATACAGTATAGTAGTACTATATTTCTTGAAAGCCTTATTGTGGTGCCTGAAGGCCAATAGTGATTTTCATTGCTGATTCTCGAAGATTTCTTCCGTCATACACCTGGTGGTTCATTTGGGCTCGGTGGTGGCGGCCACAACGGAGTATTGATCTACATATCCTATATCAAGCCAAGCCCGGGGTGGAGCCAAACGGTCATTCTGTTTCTGTACCCGACAAGTGATACCGTCTCTCTGTTATTAAATCTATCAGTTTCAGTCCTCAGATCTTAAAAAGGTCCATTTCATTACAACCTTGTAATATATAAGATCTGACAAAATCGTATGTCACACTGCGTTAAATGAGATCAAGCAGTTTGCATTGGATTCACACAAATTCACTGGTGCAAATTGCCCAATTAGAGATTACATTGTCTGTAAACGTAAATCATTGGCTTGTCAATAGAGATTGTAATTGGAGCACCTGAGTGACAGGTCATCCAGGCAAACCAATCGATATACATGTAGTTAGGTATACGATTTGGTCAAATCCTAATATGAAACACCCAGTTACCCCTGAAGTTAACCAGATTGTGCCAATTATGAGGAAAACAGACAAGTACGATTGTCTTAAGATGAGATACCAAACATTAGTCAGAGACGTGTGCGTATCGTTCGCTTGTTTAAGTAAAGTTTAACGCTGTAACTAAGGCAAGTTATCTCATATGACGGTATACCAGGCCAATGCGTGAAGGAAACCATCCTCGATGTCACCGGCAATAAACAATGAAAAGGTCTATGTTAACAGCAGGACATGAACGCGGATAAACAAGACAAGGTGCCCAATTAACAATGGTTAGACTTTACATTAAGTCTGCTCCGTTTTGCATGGTTTGAGAGCATCACGGCATGAATCCTCATTCAAAAGCCCGCTATAAAACAGTGAGCGACAGCTATTGGTCATTTGCCAAAATGTGTACTAGACGAACAAATAGTTCAGTACAAAGATATAGGCTGTCACACTGTGCAATTTTATTACTGTGCAAAACTCCCGTATCTCTCGGTCAATTGCCAGATTAACGACGCATCGACCTATCAATCAGTGACTGACCAACCAATAATTGTCTGACAAAGAAAACGAGGAATCTTCTGAAGGAATCGCGACTACTTCGTCATGTTCACCCTGTGGAATTTGGAATCATTTGACGTAGTGTGACGATTCTCTTCCCAGCCCAGGTTTCGAAACGACCAATCATCTGAGGGACCGCCTAACGAAACGACGAAGCGAGTGACTGACTGGCCAAACAAACCGATAACTTGACGGACCAATGCCCGGTTGAAATGGGCCATAGATGAACTTGGCGGAATGATCGCCTGGGAAACCAGTGAACTTGGCGGAATGATCGCCTGGAAAACCAGTGAACTTCAGTCTCGTCCGAGAATACGATTAGACTGACTGACTTAATGATCAGTGTAAGACCGGAATAAGTTTATAATTGTATGCTTATTACAGTTGTATCAAACACCCGTTCTATAACATTTCAGGAGACAGTGCACTAGCCAGCGAATTGTTGCAAAGTACCATTTTTTTATATCTCTATTTTAATTAAAGGACACATAAACGACTTTATTTTAATTAAGAGCATTGTCTGTACTAAGTTGACCTATTTACTCCTCATCAAAATTCAGTGACCTTATTCAACTTTCCTTTAAATGACATCGCCTCGAGACAATAGACCAGATGACCTGCATTAAGGTTGGTCTAATAAGCGACACCTGTTAGCAGTTAAGGCTTTATTGTCACTAATACGTGTGAATATAAATGTCATACCAAGACAAGACCGGGAAGTCGCGAGCCTGCAAATGGATAGCTTATAACGTTTAGGTGATTTTGAAAACAAAATAAACTCGGCAACTGAGTAGATGTTGAGTCCACTCTCAAAATTACAAGTATTTTTGTTAATTTCGTTCCATAAAGAAAATTTAACCCTATTTCATATAAATTGTCATGACGACCAGAGCCGAAGGTGAAATGTCTTCATGGTATTCAAAACCAACTTGGATAAGATCGTATCATGGAGCAATACCCAGATCTTAATTAGTGCCCTTTATTTCCTTATGGCAGATAGAGATGACATAGAAATGTAGCATCCGAGGGGTTCAAGAAAGGTCACTGTATTCAGCTGAACGTCTAAAAGTTACAGTGTACGAATACTCTGCGAGATATGACCTTAATGTTATGAGAGCAGCTCTGTGATTGACTAATGGTAGTGGTAGTTGGCAGTTGATTCATGTAGGTGTTTTAGATAGTCTTGATTTGTCGACTTTGTATGGGTCTCTGCCTGTCACAGTCTGTGGTGGCCGTGGTTCCTGTAGATGTCTGTAGCCAGTCTGCTGATGGTCATCTATTTTGTATACATGTAGGTCTCTGTCGGTCTCTGTGGTGGTTGTCTCGTGTAGGTGTCTCAGGTTAGCCTGTAGATGGTCGTCGATTCTGTATTGGTCTTTGCCTATTTGTGGTCGTCGATTCCTGTAAGTGTATACGGGTGGTTCTGTAAGTGTCTTAGCCAGCCTGGTTGTCAGTGGTCGATGTCAGTGGCAGCATTCGTACGGGTTGTCACTGTAATTTAATACTCGACGTGCGACGTGTCACAATCTTAAACAGGCTGTCTAAGGAGAGGAGAGGTAGGGCTCCAACTGACGCTCAGTGTATAATCTATTCTTTATTTATATTGGTGTAAAACGGACTTATATTATAGACGATAATTTTTGAATAGTCAATGCACCGTCCCTGAGAGATCGAAAAAGAATGAGACGTTTTGCTATTGAGTATAGCGCAAGTTAGGAGGACTATAAAGCGCACTACAGCAAACAAAAGAGGGACAGTAGACTCCTAGCAGCAGCTATAAAGACGCTTTGGTCACAGATGGACACACGACATCAATATATACATTCAAAGTAATATTAACTTTATATATAACCCAGGTAATCGATCCATTTGATTAAAACTGTCGCTGTCGAGAAATGTGGGACATCAACAGCAGAAATGTTCCCATGGTACAGTTCAGTCCGGGGAGGTTCGAACGGTTCAACAGCCATGGATAATGGTCGTCAACAATGGTTCTCATGGCAACACACCATCCTCAGTACTGGTCGCCATGGCGAAGCAACGTACCTCCTTATTTCTGTTAGTCTCCAATTACTAACACTCTGCCTGTATCGCTGCAATTTCTTATTCTTTTTTTTTGATCAATTTGGAGTCATTTGACGTTATTTTTGTAACGATTCTCTATCAGCTTATTTTTTCCGAGAAATAGCAGGCAACAACAACAACAACAACATCAGAAACGTCTCCTTGATATACCCAAGCAATTTATAAGGCATATCCACTTTCGAGCGAAGATAAACACAGATTGACATTTTCACATTTGCTGTAAGCGTGACGTACACTAGAACTTTGCCACACGTCTCCTTGAGCTTTAGACAAACATAATGGCGTATGTTTATCCTCAAGTTATAGTCTGAGGTAAAAAGCTGAAAGATACTTGATGTTTAAAGAATGGAAGGCTTAACGATGGGTTAATTTGCTCTCTAGCTTATGCCTTTTTTCCCGAGACAGCAGGATGGCTTTTATTGAGTTGTTTCCTGGCTGAATACTGGACAAGATCGTACCATTTGGTATGATATTAAACTCCAACTAAATACCTTAGATTAATATGATAGCCAGGCGCTATACAATACGGATATGCCTTCTCTCGCAGTACCGAATATCCCACCAATTAGACAATGTGTGGTCGGACAGCGTACACTTATGCCAATTTACGGCATTCAAAGCATAACAGCATTATATTCATTTGAGGATAGCATGTGCTGAGTTCAAACAGGATCTAATTAAGACATGTGATTGTGCAGGCTGAGATGGTTCCACGAATCGATGCCTACTTGTGATGGCCGAGGGTTCGATTCCAGGAAGGGTCTTAGCTTCCAACTATTCCTGAAGTTGGATATGTTTAGAGGCATTATATTTGAACACGCAATAAGTGATCCGTGAGAAAATTGAGCCGGAATACTTGTCTTTGTGGAACTGTCGTCGAATAAATTGTCCGACCCTGTAATCGTCATCAAACAATAGTCCTTTTTTATTGAAGCAAGTACCCGGTACGGTGAGAGGGTCGCACCTAAAATGGGATTCTTAAATATCTGTGAAGTTCGTATTAGGAACATGGTTTGTCTAAAGCTTAAAGGGGATTGCCTCCTTTATCGTCTGTTGTTTTCTCATTAAGAATGATTAAATGATATGTTAAATGTAACCTAATTATTTGATGTTGAATAGGTTCCGCAAAGCTCCTGTCGGGTTTTCAAGAGTGAATGATTTATTTTACTGCCAAACAGTATTCATATGCCAAGATTTTGTATTTAAGGAAAGCAAAATAAAGACATGTTTCTCACAGTAAATCGCTTAGGCTATATACAACAAATACAATTTTTTCTTCAACATCTGAGCGATTGACCGCAATAGACCAAACCTTTATTTCCAAAATCTAAGCATAGCATAAGTACAGCTAACCTTATTCGTGAGATGTGTTTTATTGTAAATAGATTGTTTGTTTAACTGACATGTAGGTCTCGTGGGTATAACCTAAGTGTCACGTTACTCCGTGACATTTTATGCCACTGTGAAACCATGAGAAAGAACCGTTAAGAAAACACGTTACGAAATAATTCACAGTCAGCCTAAGAAATATGTTTACTAAAGTTATTTTAGGGATTCTTAAGAGTATTCTCTTGTTTTCTATTACGTAACGATGCCCGTTTGATAGATGTTGTACACAATTGTAACAAAGAAGTTCTTTGTTAGCGGGGTTTCTTGTTCTCTTGTTCATCAGAATAGCAAATTCTTTGCTGCTTGTTTTCAGCCTTCATGACGACCGCTTAGTAAAATTATGTAAAATAAATTCCGATAAATAGTGGATTGTTTGTCTGATTGATTGGGGTTTAACGTCGTACTCAAGGGGTATTTTACTTACATTTTTTGGCGCGTCAAGTCCGTTTGTCGTAGCAAAACGTAAAAAATCAACAACGTTTTAAACAAATTGTTTTGAAGTTCTCGGGAAATAGATTTCAGGAAAAGCGTGTTGTTCTAAACTTCTCGTCACATCAATTGATGGGATCCCATCTTGTAATTTTTATGTCAAACTGATTTGATGATATCTCGATTTTGTGTTAAGATTTCTGTTTTATGAGTATTTTGTGATCATAATGTGTGTTTTCCTCTTTTAAGATTTCTTTTCGAGTGTTTTGTGTTAAATTTCCTGTTATTTTTGAGTTCATGCATTCAGAATTTGAGTATTTTAATATCAATCCATGTGTAGTATTGTAATTGTTTGTTGTCTTTGTGTATTGATCATAAGTTATATGTACACATTTCTCCAAAAGGTAGGCAGGTCTGCGATAAGCCCCGATCTGTATCGCCAGTGTTAATCTATAGGCTTTACATTTGACAGATACACAGAACTAGCTGGACTAGACAGGGCATGGATAAAGGACGCATGGACAAAACATATAAATGATATAAAACAATACATAAGAAGTTGGGTTTGTTTGTTCGTTCGTTTGATTGGTGTTGGTGTGTAACATTTTACTTCTATACTTCTTAACTTTTATGCAGACTTTAAACAGCACTGAAAAGAGTTTTATAAAACAGTCAAATGTACAACTGGCTGAACCAATTAACAATCACCTTATTGATAACTAAGACCGATTTAAAAATAATTTGTATCACCATGTCGTACCTTATCATCCTCCATTTTTAAAATACATTCATCGTTTGTCCCATGTTAGCAAATAATTCTATAAATTATTTCGTCCATATCTGACATTTATTGTACGTATAGACATATCGACGTACACCGGCTTCAAATTATATGTTGAATATCGTTTTTCATTCATTTAATGTCGTGATCATGAAATAACGGATTCGTGATCACGATACAACATCTCTTCATTATGCCGTGATATGAAATGTCGAGATCACGTAGAAAAAGTATTGATCTCTTATATCTATCAGCTACTTAATATCACAATAGGCTTAAACATATAAAATATTAAAGTATTAAAATGTAAAATAAGGTTGTTGATCCAAACCCGAATAGGCCATATGGTTAGCCCAGCCACGGAAGCTTTGAAAGTAAGGAATCCCGAAAAAGCTAAAGATTTGGAATATTTCCAACATTAAATTAAGATTTAGACTGTATGTTGAGGCCCCAATCCAAATAGGAACACCGTATCGGCCTACGATACGGTAAAGAGCGGTGAAATATCCCTACACGTCCAACAGTAATCCTATTGACTTACTTGTATGGTGATTTAGGTTATTTTATGTTAACAAATCAATTTAACACCAGTTTACTAGACAATAAAGCATGTAGTCTGTAGACTTTTATAAGCCGGGGTATGAACTTAGTTCTTATCACATTTTAGATAGAGAGTATTACACAGTGAAGTTTGAAACCGTACCATAAATATTGCTCGAGTGAATGGTTGAATGAAATAACCCACGAGACGCGAAACAATATTCTCGAGAGCAATATTTATGGTATTTAATCTTACCGGTGTAATATTTTATTTGTTATTTATATTAACTATAAAATCAAATTCCGTGTCAAATTCCCCGATGAGCTGTCGTCTCGCAAATGTCAGAGTGGATTTGTGCAATCCCTTCGATATTCCTACGCCTGAAGAAATAAAACCATCATTTATCAATGTTCTATGCATTTAAATAATATCAGCTTTTGCTATCCTACACGATTAAATGTCTTATGTTTCCCAATTAGGTTGCCATAACATTTCTCAAATTATCTGTCCCCATGAGAAGAACTATTTTTTACTAAAAACTTTAGTATGCGTGATTTGGTTTTAACTAGAACATGAGCTTGAGGTTGTTGACACTCGACAGAGTGAAGTATATCTAATTGAAAGGGACCGAAAAGGATACTTTTGTTGCTGTTCTATTGTATTTAAGATATCACGTCACTTTCTCTGACTTAATGAAATCTGGAGATCTCCGTTTAATCGTTTAACTAAAAACAAAAGTACTGTAGTTCGGACAGGTCAAAGTTCAATGAGTAATAACAAAAAGAATTATTGCACTGCAGTGAAATATCGCTTTTATACGTGAAGAAAATCCTGCCATTTCATTGGTATATAAATAATAAAAAATATTAACAGATAACGTTTGTAATGATTTGACAGGAGGGCTTATCTTATCTAAATGTCACACCAACCTCATCTTAGTTTGTTACAGGATGTTTCAACTTACCTGAACTATATACTGGCAAACTATTTTATAGCCGGAACACACCAGATTCTACATGTATCTAATCGTACCGTGAACTTATTGTATGAATTGTTATAAAGATGCTGGACTGGTTTCATATCTGTGTTAATCAACAAAGTGAATGATATATACTATACACTGGCGTACACGTACACGTTAATGCAGTCTGTATATTGAGTTTCGCAATGGTTATATATACTATACACCGACGTACACGTATACAATATTTCCTCTGTAGAACTTCTTCATATATTCGCTCTCTGAAAGAGTGTAGTTTGGATCGTCGTATAGTGTTGTCTTCACATCGGAGAAATTAATATCCATCATAGCAAA
>JAVFBX010242148.1:2176-19873 GCA_034783855.1 Mopalia kennerleyi | reverse complement strand
GTGGACACCCTGAAGTGAACAATTGCCTCATTTGGACACCCTGTTTTAAGAAACTTTAACATGCAGGAGATAGGAGAATTGTCCAAATTG
This sequence comes from Mopalia kennerleyi, assembly GCA_034783855.1. NCBI lineage: Eukaryota > Metazoa > Mollusca > Polyplacophora > Chitonida > Mopaliidae > Mopalia > Mopalia kennerleyi. The sequence continues at coordinate 19,783 of JAVFBX010242148.1, read as the reverse complement.
GACACCCAGTTATTTGAAAAGTGAAGCAAACTTGCCATTTTGGACACCCTACTTCTGATTTCTGGCTAAGCCCCTTTTGGACTTTGAAAATCCTGAATAACGACTGGGATTTGGGGGGCATGTTTTTCATAAATAATCAATCGGTTCTACTTTAATAAAAAGGAAAACATTAAAAGGAGACAGGACGTAAAACCGCAAACAGATTGCAGAGGAAAGGGCTTTATTGCATATTGACTAATACTGTGCCAAGACAAAGACAGCCCAGGCTTGATCATGAACACAGGGGGATAAAACAAATCTACAATATCGACAACAGGACAACGTTTTTTAACTCGAGACAAAGTTTTCTTTTGTCATTGTCTTAACCTAAAGTTGTTATCTTGGCACATTTTGCTATCGTCTGGCTTTAAATTTGTTCAAATTTGTATATGCAATCAATACCAAAAGCAATCATAGATATTCAACACAAAGACCTCTCTCAATGTCTAATATTATTGATCCACGGCTGTGAATTTTTAAGTCAAATATAGTGTTCTAACAGATGAATGAGTTCATGTCTATATAGATTGATTAATTAGTGTTTTACGCCGTTCGTAAGGGTTTTTCACTTATATGACGGCGGTGTGTTCCAAGTTCCAACAATAATTGACACTAGCACTACCAAGATGTGAAGCGCTTCCATAATGTTGGAAGTGGAAATGTTTGATTTTCCTCCAGTGCTAAGTAAAGACAGCATTGCCCTTAGCCAGAGGGCCATATCTATTTAGAACCTGATTTCAGTTTTCATAGAAATACAACTCTTGGGTGGAAATTTCCAGTTGAGAATTAATATATATTCTATTACTTAACAATTTTTTATTATTAATTTATTCTAATTATTAATATTAAAGTATTTGAAAAAATAAACTGGATAAGTTAAATTATGTAACAGTTTTGCAATATCTGATCAATAATGCCTATATATTTCGGCTCACATACGAATTATAACAGACCCATTCTTAAGTAATATCAGATTTCAATATTTTGATTTAATTGGTTTCAAATTTCACCTGCCAGCTGATAAATGACTGAAATAACTGCTTGACTATGGATTTACGCCAGTAACACAACATTCAACAGTATTTCAGCTATGCCATGGCAGGAACATTAATGATTTATATCTCATACTTTTTATTCAGTCATCATTATAAGCAGTTACACCTGAAAATGAAAACATATGTTGCTGTGAAATTATAAATTTGGTCATCTTTAAATTAAATTTTTCACTTTCATAAATTAGTTTAATTATCAATTTCTCACCTGTCAAATGTTTAGAGTGCCTCGAAGATGTTGCTCCTTCCAAAATTTTGAGTCAGCAAGATGATAGCACGGCTGAAGCAATGTTGATGTGTCATTCCTGAATTTCTCTTTATCTTTCTGACTTGACTTTCCCTACCTCCACACCCCTTATCGACAGAAGAGTCCTTTTATCTACACTCATAAAACGCATGATGGATTTCTTTAAAGCAATTTTGAAACAATCTCCTTAAATGTTTTTCTTGCATTGAAAGCATTGGTTCTTCTTGCCGCCTATCTCCACAAAGCGAACAAAACATTATACATCGTTTAAAATCTACAAGTCCTGATAATAACACTCTGATGTTACTAACGTCATTAACTATAGATTCACCAGTTTCCATAGCAACATCAATTTTATACAAGTTCTTGGAAGAAAATCACAGTCAGTTTTTTTTTTCTCAATGAAATATCACAGGCTTAAACATAAAACTTTGTCCAGTTCTTATAGTTGCCATAGCAACACACACTATTCTTGCACCTAACTGAAGGTATGTTTAACTGGAGCTTTGAAATAAACGTAATCCGTTGATGGCCCAGGAATAACTTCGGGTAAACCTGGGGCGCTACTGTAGCCTGATGACTGGTCGCCATTCACAGATTCGGCAGAGGTGGTCGCAGATGAATTGCTCACGTCCTCGGGGAGCTCCGCCACATCATCTGCGTAATCCGGTATGGTTCTCAAACAGCTTGTAGTTTCATTGTAGACGCGAAACTGTTGCAGGGAATTCCCCGAGTCTGCCTCAGCGTGAAGTAGTGCATGCATATGGTCAGTAGGGTTGATACGGTCACCTGTAAACACTGGGGGCCGGAAGTAGTGACCAGTGGGCTGGGCATCTGAAAACATAAACAACACATGTTAGATATAAAACTACCAGAAGCCAATAAACAGTACTTTGACCAAAATGTGAACATATTTGACGGTAATTTGTACTCCTTTTGTAGGTGAGGTGATTTAAGAACTTCAAACCCGGAACAGGTACATCTTTCATTTATTGAATTGTGAACAAAAAATAATAAACAGATTTGTGTTCAAATATAATATAAATGATAACTGCACTTGGTATAAAACTCATTTTCCGCGGTGCAGTTGCGTTCATCATTTGGCATTATTTTTACATGCTGAGAAAATGTATCATTTCTCCTGAACTGTACACAACATGTAAGGTAAAAATGTATATCTTAATCGGGAGCACTTCTGGAAAATCATGTAGCTATACCACCTTAGTTTAAATGAAATCTCATTTGTTTGGAAGACATTTTGAAAATAATGTACGGGCCTTGTGTAAGATTTGGATATTTGATAACTTTATGATCTTTAACGATGTGTTTTGCGAAAATGTGAGATTTAATCCATGAGTGGTAAGGGCAAATAATGTATACGTTTATGATGTATGGAGAGAAAGAACTGAGCTACAATTTCTTGCGGTTCTCACAATATAAGTCAATCTTTATTTTGATCTATTCTTATATAAAATCGATCAAAAGACCAAGTATTTAAACACATGAACTGCAAATAAACCATGAAATTTCATATATGATTAGCTATGGTTAACTAAACATCCAACAGGAAAGACTTATTGCTAAAAACTGAATAGTCCAACAAAATAAATATATATATGTCTCAAGGGCCACTTCCTGTGTCAGTATGAAAAATACCCTAATTGTACGCAGCAGTATACCCATTTCATACTTTCAAATTACATACTTTTGACATGTTTACATCTGAATATTTTTCTAAGCAATTCACCCCTCACTGAACAAGATGTTTTATATGCAGCCTGAGAACAAGATATTATTTCAATACTCTTTTTACAAATGTTTGGTAGATTTACTCTGATCCCAGGACATCAGGGCTTATAAAAACAAATCAGAACACCTCAGTTTACATCTCAACAAGTAATTAGAAAACAAACAAGAGTCTATGTTAGAAAATCACATTAATCAAGCGACTGTCTGTAACCTTGACAGACACGATGACACACTAGAGAGCCAGTCGGCTAAAAAGATTTTCAGGATATCAAAAGCAGACAAAAAAAATTTATTGACTTTTTTAAGCATGTTTGATATTTATACTGATATACATGTATATATCTATATATTTCTGCGGGAAGTAGAAGATAATCAGACTGCCAGGGGAGGTAGCAATTTGTTTATATTTTATATTGCATAAGTTCATCATATAGGTTTATATAATACTGTTTAAACTTTGAAATAACTATTCTACTAAAAAAATTTTTTTTTAAATTTAAGAAATATTCAAAGCTCTCAACTTTTGTCCATTACCATTTTATTTAAGTTTTCAATGTGAAATAACATTTTTAGTATTTTTTTTTAACACAAACATGTATAACATCCTTTCCATTTGTATATTTATATACAGAAAATATAAAGTCAGTGTCTCTATTATACAGCTGTGCTCGAGCAGTTAAAAATTTTACTGACATAGGATAAAAAACTTGTTAACTTTTTTAAATTTCCTAATTTCTTTATGGTTTATTTTCATGATATTCAATCTACACTCATCTCATGCAGTGTAAATTTATCAATTGTTGTTGTCATTTCAATTATCCTACTTATACAATAATTCATTAATTCAACAAGTTGACATAATTGTATATGCATTCAAACAAGCTATGTATATAAACAGTAACACACTCATGACTTAAAGCGAGTACAAGTCAAACAGCCTAATCAAATGGCGACTAAAATTTCCACCCACTCTACTTAAAAACATCAAATTCCCCTCGGCTACGCACGCACATATCCATTTCTGACCTGATGTAATTCTTAGAGTTAGACAGTTCACTCCCTTGTTTATTGCCGGGGCAATAGCTTCCTTTCCTTGAACATTGGCAAATACCCTACTTAATACTGGAGCTTTGCGTAGGCCTTACAACTTTGGCAGAGCTGCAGCCTCCTTCACGCTATAATACTGATGACTCAGCCTAAAGATCTTCAAAACTTTTTTTACACTCGCATTTTTTCCCTCCATTTTCTTTTTTCGCCTAAACAGCAAACAAATTGAGTCTGACAAGGGTTTATGAAACATGTATAATAAGCTACCAGATGTTAGTGCATCCCTCTTTACCAAGGATGATGTTCCCAGGTTAACCTGACAAAAATGAATACACCATAAGATGGGGGTTTAAGTATATAAAGTAGGTAAAAGTGATATTTATAGCTAACCACCAGACGGTATGACTCATATCCCACAATTCCAGCCATGGGAATGAAGCTGTAGAGAATCGGCCAAACCACAGTTACAAACAAACCAAAATATCCTAATTATCTGAATTTTTTTATGTCATTTTAAAACAAATTTTCCAAGTTTACTTAATTTTTTTTCCGAACACTGACAGGTCATATTGCTATTTATTTCTTCATTTCACTGTTAGTCAGGAATTAAATCATCTGTGGACATGTTTAAAAATTGTTTTTAATATATTATTATACTCAGCCTTAAAAGCCTTTATAGTTCAACATATACCTAACCTTATATATATAAATAGCTACTAAATAAACAGTTACAAACACAGCACATATAACATTGTTGACTTATCGTCTAGTGGGGTGGGATGAGATGCCCACATCTGTATGATTAAATTTTTAAACTTTAACTAATGTTCAATATACATGTATAACAAAACACTAAAAAATCTTAAATATTTTTTAGGAATAACAAGTCGTTTTCCAAATTCCATATGAACATTTTCAGTAAGCTTATATTCTTCATTTTCAACTTTGAAAAGGCAGCCTTAAAAAATTTGTTAAAACTTAAAAAAATTCTAACTTAGTAGCATTAATATCTAGCATATATATAAAAATGCTACAATAGCTAAACAAACATGGCTCAATCAATTACATACCATATCAACTGAATTATTTTACACATATTTTGTAGAGTTACATGTGGGCTATGCGTGGACCTGGTATTTGGAGGTGCTTGTGTCTCTCTGTTTAATCCCAGGTGACTATAATATGTGACATAAATACTCAACCAGCCCATATTGTTACAGTGGGGAAAAACAATCCAGTTTGCTTTATTCAACATATATACAGGTTTCATGGTATAGTATCTATACTGTAAATCACTTAAAAATCACTGTTTAATATTCTTGATAATTGTGCGAGGATTATAGCACCTAAACAAATTTATGTTTTTCTGAGACATCTTGAGGCTTTCTAACTGAAATATGGACCATGTGCATTTGAAAATAAGTTTTAAGGCTTTAAAATTAATTCCGCAGTAACCATTTTATGAACGAAATTTTATGTGATTTTATTAACAGCATATACTGGTAATACATAGTAAGAGATATAGTCCCTGGACATAGAAGACATTTAAACATGCAGCGTTTTAAATTAGACTAGAAAAAATATTTAAGTCAAGTATTTTGAAAACTTGCTGTGAAGTTAATCAGTTATTCTTGTTTAACATTAGCAAAGTCTTCAAATTTTTATCAGATATTTTTTACAACAGCCATTATTTCTATCCCTGGTATAATATAAATTTGTATTAAAAAACACCATACAAATTGTAGGGTCAAATACTGTGTGGTTTAGGTGATGAAATGACCTGAGAGGTGAGCAACAAAACGTGTATTAAAATCTGCATAAAATTAAGGCGTTTGCCCTCAAGGCATGCCAAGATGAATGTCTCTTTACAAAATATTTAATTCAATTATTCTACATAATTAAATGTTTGGCTCTAGTAATTTTCTCATTCATTTTTACATACAATAAAGTTTTTAATTCTTTACAATAATACCATTTGCTTAATTGTTTATTAAGATATACTATAACATTTACAGCTGAGACAGTCCATAAAAATAACAGACATGTAAGACCCCGTGTGGTAAAGCCTATTTCTCTGTCCCAACTTCTAGAAGTTATAAGGTATTTATAGTTATTTCACAATTGAGTTGGCCTAGGCTTATAATATTTTTCAGTCCAGTAATAATTCAAGGTTAGGGAAATTGTCCATCAGTAAACTGAATGAGCATATTTCTTTTTTTCTTCCCTTACTGATACAAATGTATGACAATACACTGTGTGCGCAATTTAATGTTATCAATTTTCTTTCATATATATATATCTTATAGACAAACCGGATATTAGAGCTAAAATTGAATATACCCTTTAGAAGATACCCACATTGTATGTTATAAACAATAGGCTTTCTTCTCTAAAGTCAAAAGAGAACAGATTATATAATATATAGCCCTTTTCCATGTAAATGTTATCTTTTGCAATTGCAATAAATTATGTCATGCTGGTTATGATTTAAGAGAATAATGAAAGCGCTGGTATACACCTGTTAATTAATCGGATAATCAACCTGTTGTTCCCCATTTCCTCAATTACACGATACTGGATACTTCAATTTAACACAAAAATTATCACCACAGGATGTAGTTTACGTTAACTAAGACAAAATACTATCCCTGCTTTATTGAAACTAAAGGCCAGTGTCTTTTGATTGTATTACAAGGAGGAAGCCACATAGACAGTAGACCTCAATGGTATTATGCAACCTAAGGTCAATTGTCTGTTCCCTCTAGTTAGCAGCAGTTCGTTTGTTTGATTGGGGTTTAACACCATACTTAAATAAAAGTTAAATTATGTCACTCATCTGGTAGCGTGCCAGCCGAATGCCAGGGTGAAGGAAACCACCCTCGACACCACTGGCAACAAATAAAGACAAGACAGGACAGATACAGGACAATCACAGGACGTAATACAACCACATCAAGACAGATCGGCTTCATGTTGCCCTTTAGCTCTGGGAGCACCAGGGCAACAGGAAGCTCCCCCTAACCACTAGTCAGTTTGTTTAGAACATAAACAATCTATCTTCACACAGTACTGAAGGAAGATTAACTTTCCAACAAAACAAGACACTTCTGAAGTTCACATTAGATTGGTTTGTCAGCGCAACTCCCTATTGTAATATAGGCCTACCGTCAATTAAGTGAAATGCCCTTGAGTAGGGTGTAAAGGTGTCAATGAATTAATATCAATTAGGTCATTCAACAGATGATTCAATAATATCATCGTTTTTTTTTTTTTTAAATAAAATTTGTCTAGTTAAACAGTACAGTACATGTTTAATCATAAAACCATATATTTAAAAGTATTTATCAATTCAGATTTGTAAATAGAAGATAATTTTGCCGAGAAATTGATGTAAAGGGACATGATGAAATAACATGTATAAGTGATGTGTAAGTGCCTAATCAAATCAGTATTAAACTATTTTTTTAAACAGCAAAAGAAAAACTTGAAATAATATTTTTACAAACAGTATTCCTTGATAAAACCAACCATTGGACAACCCTATCAATTGAAAATATGTCTGTCAAATCAACTCTGGTTGAATAACACAGACCAGTGAAATTTCAGGCAGATGAACAGATACCACCAAGTAGCGGAACTGAAGTTTTGCACCGTGACTATTAGGTAATAGATAAAATAAAACATTCCAGTAATTAGACTTGAATAAATTTAAAAGCAGGCATGCGAAGAGAATAGTTCACTCAAGTGCTTATGTCATGTATTTACATTTTACTTAAATATTAATGCAAATTCAGATGAAATAATTTTGCAGATTTAAAAAAAAAAAGAGAGATAAAATCGTCAAAACAAATAAGGATATATATTCACGAGAGCCAATTTTGACTATATTAATAGCATATTTTAATTAGCTCATAAATTAAAAATTATGCAATCTTTGCACTGTATCTATATGATGACACGACACATATTTATTTATAAAGATCTTTCCAATATCGATAAAATATCCCAATTTAAAATTTCTTTTTATAACATTCTTATTTCCTGTCTATGTTTATAAACTGATATTTTTGATTAGATTTTAAAATATGTAACAATTTGACAGTGCCTTGAAATATGCAGCCTGCTTCATGAGATAACATCATTGTTTACATGAGTGAGAAGCAAACGGCTACCTCTGTATAAATTTCCTATTTATTTATCAGTTTTGTTAGTTTTCTTAACATTTTCCTGCAGCCAGGCACTTCCTTTACACTTGGCAGGTTTATTTTGTTAACTCTAGTGGAATTTAACTGAAGTTGACAAGACTTTAGAACAAGATGGCCTTTTAACTAGCACATCAGAGAGCTACACCCCACAGACACCACGAAAACACTTTGTAGAGCGGTCACTACAAAATAATCCTACTCAAAAATTTTCAAAAGAAATGCAAAATTAAAAAGTTCAGCAAAATATTTATGAATTATATTGATTAACTAAAAGTTTGTTTTGTTTAACATGTATGTGGGTTGGTAAATTAAGTAATAAACTAAAGTTTTAAAAATTAGGTTTTGAGATTTTGGGGTGGACTTGGGATTTTCTCAGGATATTTATGTCTGACTGCTCAGCATGAGTAAAACTAAGGAAGCATGGGAGGAGGTTGGGGCCCCTAGGGATGGAGAAAGATTTCATAGACTCCAGATCACTGAGAGAAGACACATGTCTAAGCAATAATTTGAAACACCCAACAAGCTGGTTGCTGGAGAAGCCTGCAGTGCAGTGTGGGAAATTCCAGTTTCAGCCATCTTGGAGGTCCAGCTTTGTAAACATGTTCAGGTAACTCTAGATGTCTCTCTTCCACACAAAGAGAGGAAGGGAGAGAGAAATGGAAAACAAATTCACAAAAATAACTACCATCGTTGTTTCCCAATTCCAAATGGAAATAATTTGCTCCAGAAATATAACTCTATTTGGTGTTCATTTTCTACACTAATTATAATTTATATGCCTTTAACATGCTGCCTATACCAACCATATGAAAACAGTGCAAGAGAAATAAAAAAACGAGTCAAAAGCAATTATATCCTTCTTTGTTTTTGCTACGAGAATAGCTATTACTAGAAATACAAAACTAATCTGCGTTCTGTTTTTTTTTTTTTGGACAAAACTTCTAGCCATGCCTGCAGGGTTTCACTGGCAAAACATGAAAAGGCTCTTCGGAGAATAGAAATGGAAAAGCTTGGTTGTCAAATAAAAACTTCCAAAACTTTCCAACTGCATGTTAGGTTTTAGTTTCAAACATACATGTTTATTTTAATAATATAGACTTTAACCAGAATGGTATACTCAGAAAACATAAACTTTCTTTGACCTGATTTTAATGTACGATAATAAATATACGGTCGCACACTTTTTAAGTCTTGTAATTGCCCTTATTGTGCCGGATTGACATGGCAAAAAAAAAAAAAGAGCGACCCACTATTATGTATGGACCCCTGAGAAAGTTTGATAAAAACTAACATGTACTGTACATAGGGACCTGTGATACAGCCTCCATTTGATTCACTTTCAATAGGGATAAATACGAGTGACCTTGAGGTCAAGTATATACAACATAGATAAAGGCAACCCTATACATGTCTAGATTCATGTTAAGCCCAGCTCTATTGTTAACATGTAAAAGTCTCTCATTTTTTGACAGAACAGAGACAGTACCTGCTAGTATGGGAAAAAACTGGGACTATTTACCTGCTAGTATGAGAAGAAAGTGGGACTATTTTATGAGAACTATAGTCCAGGGGCCACTTTACATTCACATCTAAATCATTACAAACACAGAGCAAGAAATTATCATGTACATAAATCTATTCAAAAACATGACAAAAGAAATATTATACAGTAATTTAAACACTCATTTTTTTAAAATGAGTGTTTAAAAATGAAAGAAGAAAATAAAACTTTGTAAAAAATTTAACATAAAATCAAATTTGACTTGGTTACGCTTAGTTCACAACTACTCCTACTTGACTGTTATACCAAAATGAAACAGTAGAAATTCTTTATAAGTGGGCAATAGCTGACTCAAGTTTTTATCAAAAAAGAAAAAAAACAGCCTGTAAAAAAACTATTAGTACACTTTCTTTACACTCAACACTTCCCTTTCAAAGGATCTGAATGGCAAGTTTTTGAAACACTTGGTGAAAGTGAAACGCCCAGGTCCATAAAAATGGAACCACCTCTCAAGTCAAATAAACGGGAATAAAGGAGCCCGTCATCCATGGCAACTGTTCTTTGCAAGCAGGGAGGTGGAAAAGCGACAAATTTTGAATGCCTTTTAATAGTTTAAAGTAGTCAAAGTGATATGTTAGGTTCAAAGCTCAGATTGTACTACTTTTATGTTCTTTTCAAATTTGTGAAGCATGCTAAATTGAAAATGGACCTATTTGACGACACAATTTGAATGTATATATACAAGCTTATATATAGTATATATATATTTTTTAAGGTAAAGAAAGAAAACTTTGCTTTCATCAGGATTTAAATTGATCTCTAGAACTTTCTGGGGCCCCCTTTACATTTTATAGGTGCCCCTGTAAAAGAACAATTCAATTTTGAAAAGTTTTTTTAGTTGGGACCTTGACGAGCTGAACAAGTCTTTCTGTCTTAAACTTATTGTGTGGGTCTGCTAATTAGTTGTTTATTTTAACAAAGTATACCGAATCCGACCTGGAGACATGTGTTGTGGGTGATTTGATAGGAAGGTATTTGTGTAAAGTGAAAGGTTAATAGTACAGGAGATCCTGTTATAGCTAGTCAAGCTATCTTTAACACTGATGAGGTGTGGCACCCAGGAAGCCTTTGATCTGCCAGGTTTTCAGTTCATCGGTAAAAGAGAGGCAGTTAATGGGCGGTTACTTCTTAAACTGTACTGCCCTTAAAGTGGAGATACTATCGAAAGAGTTGAACACACCTTGTATTGATGCGGAACTAGATGAAATACTGAAAGAACTGATAACAACTTTTACCATGACTGAAGAAGATATAAAAATGAAATTTGGGACTTGGCCGGGCTTAGACACCTGTCCAAATGAACACCCTGAAGTGAACAATTGCTTCATTTGGACACCCTGTTTTAAGAAGTTTTAACATGCAAGAGATAGGAAAACCGTCAAAATTTGACACCCAGTTAGAACTGGATATCTTTATAGGCAATAACCTTGCAAGATTTTGATCAGCAACCTTAACTGGTGTACCACAAGCGATAAACTTCATGTTGCCTTAGAGCTCTGAAAAATACAAGGACAACAGACCTCCCTCCCAAATCACTTATGATTTCAGGTAATAAGAATGGACTATGAGAGCACTGCAATTAACCAGCACAACAAGACTATATTTAAAATACACATATTCATTCATCCAGATCCATTCCCACATTTATCTTATCAGTAACATTGACAGTGAATCCTCAGCTGTTCTCATAAACCAGATTAGAATTCCCGTTAAGGAATGTGGTTCTGGTTGGTATCCCTAGGGTCAGTCCATGTGATAAACTTGAGCTGACCCCTCATGTATTAACTAGCTAGTGGTCAGTTAAACAGGAAACGGGATAAGTCTGCCCTTCTGGTGGGTCAATGGGTGGCTGCCCTTTTATGAATGGAGAAGTTTTATCCTTGTTGCTATACCTCCCACTATCCTTAATCTCTGTACTAACTCTGCTGTTAAAAGTTTGCTCAATAATAGCAGGACTGTCAATGAAGGACCCCAGGACAATCAGCTACTACAAGCTGGGTGGACACTCTTAGCAAATCTGTTTGTCCACTGTCATTGCACCAGCGCAAATGCAAACTTCTTCTATAAACCACCCAGTATCAAATTAAGCGGAAATAGGAGTACAATTTGATAGCTTTAGACATTTTGAGATAAAAAATGGTTTAATAGTCCGCTTTGGATTAACATGCATGGATTGTATTACAGAATTATCTGTGCTTTGCTTTTTATGAAAATGACAGAGATCAGAAACCAAGTCCACAGACAGCTACCAGTATTTTTTGTGTATAATAATTCATAACAAATTTAAATTAATAAACCACATTGGGAAGTTGGAATGTAGTTTATGAACAATATCAACAAAGACTTAATTGAAGTTTCTGGTAGTTGCCTAGCCAGACACACACACACACCTTAATAACCGCTTTAACTTGTATCTGAGAGACAAAATGCCAGGCCTTCATCTCACATGTTCAAACTAACCACAGACTCTGAATAAGGATTGCCAATGTATGTTTAATCATAGGAAAAGTGTTTGAATAAATAAAGCAACAAGAGGGAGTGTTTAGTCTGAACAATCCCTCTGGGGTTGCTGAGGAAATGCCTCATGAATTGCCACCCCTTAAATGTGCCCATTTTTAACCATGAATGTACCCCAAGGGGTCCACCTTATCTACTGACCACCCAGCTTTGTAACACCTGAAATTAAAACCTACTCTTAAGTTAACACAGTACACCAAACACACTAATAATTCGAGTAGAAAATAACAACACTAACTTAAAAAATATTTGGAAAAATCTAAAAAGAAGCCTGATGCGAACGGAATATTCATGAAAATGAAGTTTTATAAACCTTCAAAACGTAAATAATGTCACAGAATTTCATGTCTGCCAAATATTATTTTTTTAAAGAAAGTCATGCAAAATCAGATAATACGACAATCTACCACACTTCTGACCACATCTCCTAATCCCTTTCTCTTGATGTCTGGTTTCTTAAGGCTCTATTACATCACTAACACCCCCAACAAAAGGGCACTCAGCAGCCCTATACACCCGGATTATCCAACCCTTAGGGGGTGTCTGGTCTGGAACATTCAATTCCTCATCAATAATTGCTATCTGTCTGATCAAGTACAATACAAGCCAATTTTAAAAAGTTTATTTTTTAATTAAACTGCCTTTGCTTTAAATAGTGGATATATCCTTTTAAAACATATAACTAGGCGGCAAACCAATTGTACAAAAGCAAGGTCACAAGTCTGATAAATATTTGGGTTTAATTGCTATATATGTTTAGAGCAATAGACTACTAAACTAACACCAATAGACAGCACATGACACAGACTGTCAAATATTTAAAGGTTTAAAAACAACATGAAACAGTGTTTTTATAACGCAAATTTAAGCAATCCATTACAATACCAGTCAATGTATAAAACAACTATGGGTTTATCTCTCTCCAATTGCTTTGCTGACACTGATGGACTCAGATTCTCATTGTGTTTTTTCTGTTTGTATTCACCGATACTATCATTGTCAACAGAGAATCTACACCAGAATTATCATGTGCCATTCTGGGCTAATTGGTAAAGTTCTAAAATAACCAAATGTTAACATGTTTGTCAATGTTTTTATGCTAGATGGCCGCACACCTGAGTACATTGGACTAATTAAGTCGAACAACGGTATGACACTCACACAAAACGGCAATTTATTTTGTTTATTTTGGAGTTTGGGGGATAACGTCTTTTTCAAGGGTATTTCACTTATATGACAACGTACTGTTCACTTCTTTTAATACCATAAATAAATAGAATGGAAAACTGACAGGAAAACCTCATAAAAATCGCCTGTCAAGTAATGTCAACAGAATGGAGTTCCCTTTAATACATGTACTCACAAATGAAATTCTTGCAAAAGATTGTTTGATTTATTTTGTAATGTACACGGTTCAGGAAACTGTTAATTATATGTAAACTTTCTTTTATTTTTCACTTACTTAAAAATTCGGTCCCTATTTATTTATTATTTACATTATTTACTTAAATTACTCAAGCTACCATCTAGTGGCTGGTCGGATTCAAGGTCACAGTTTCAATGGACTTTATTCTAACACATGATGAATTTTAAATACTGTATGTCTGTTTTAGCCCAAACACCAGCCCATTCAATGGGTTGACATTAAACATATTCATCAACACAAACATCTATGTTTAAATCGTTCTCTAAGTTAATGAGGCGAGGAAGCTGGATTCAAGTGATTTATCTGACGTTACAAATTACACATGTAGATTTTGATAAAGGCCACTTGTTGTGCATACTTAAGCGGGCTACTTGATAAATCGCTGAACTACTACAAGCTCTGACCACTAGAGCTCGCAGATTATGATGGATTAGGAGATTGAGGCTTTAGGAGAATGATAGTTCCGTTTGTCCCAGTGTATGTTCCGTCCCCTTAGGCTGTGGTCAGACATAAATGTATAGGACAAGGCTTCGATGTATACAGCCCCTTTTTATGTGGTCAGTGCCATTGTTCACCCAACAAACTAGAGTTTACTAGACACATAGGAGTCTCTTTCAAAAAATCTTCAATTGCAGCTTTGCTACAAAGCATACTAAGGTCCCCAAGAATGTTAGCTGTATTTTGACCATTTACCTATAGAACTAGTTAAACGGGCCAGGCTGGTGGGAATTAAATCTTACTATTATGGTTAACACTTGAAGCAGTATCGAAAACCACAAACCAGAAAAACAAATCTCTGACCCAGTATATCTTTTTGATCACACACATAAGATCTCAAATATTAAGGTTTAATTCGTAAATGTAGGCCTACCCACATCACTGGCCGAATTGAGTTATAATTTATAAACAATGTTTCAAAGTTTCAAGACAAATGCAGGATATTCTAGGCTAGTAATGAGTTAAGCATTATACTACGGATGCCACGTCTTAGGCTGAAGGCGATATTTAAACTGCTACAAATCGTGTCACATGACCTATCAGATGGCCGCTATTAGACATGTTGAGCTGTCTGGTGTGGAAGGAATATCCGCTAAGTTTGTATCTATAGGAAATCCTGACCTCCCAAAGCAGACCGGTAAACAGTCGTTTGTTTGTCCGTCTAATACCCATAGAACACTCCCAAGGGTAAATAGCGGCGGAGTTTTAACAGGCTCAAGCCTAGACTAGGAAAAAGGCGCAGGTCCACGAGCATGCAGTGCCGAGAGCGAAAACGTGGGCAGAGTAAAAGCACCTTCGATGTTTGCCGCTGGGGGATTTAGAGGAACAAGTAGCCCAGTGTTTTTGGGGGGGTTTACGCTTTAACCCGAGCTCGGTGAAAGCACCACGGTACAGCCTCTACAGAGCATGTTTGTCACACAACACAGCCTGTTTCAACAACATCAGTGAACACTTCTCAAACAGATTATCTGACTTCCTCCTTTCTTTTTTGCTACTCCAAAACTAGAAAGATTAAAGACTTTGGGAGAAAAAGATCAAATAGCTGTGTAGGTTCGCGGCATTGAAGATATTCTCTCATGTCACTTTGTCAACTGACGCATGAAAAATTGTACAATAATGACCAGTAACATTGGTTATTATCCGAGCAACATTTCCATACTCACAGTAACAACTGAGCTCGCATATTTGTCAAAATCTGCATATTAAATTTTAGAATTGTACATACATAGAAGTACCATCTTAACTAGCTAAATGCATCTTGTTTTTGTGCCATATTACAGTACCCCAAATCACCCCCAAATTCGTCCATAAAATTACTATTTTAGAAGCTGTTAACAGAGGCAGAAGATGAATTTTTCAGTTAAAAAGCATCAACATTTGTCATAAAACATAAATTTGTTGAATTACAGGCTGTTATATTGTCAAATCAACCAAAAAAGTTAGGATTTGTCATGGTTGAAATTGGAGAAGATTTAGGGTAAGAGCTAACAAGTCAAGGTTTTTATTAGTAAATCAACATTAAAACAGCATGTTGGATGACTACCTCAATACCACAACAACAAAAAGTTAAAATCAAAATTCAACATTCAAAAAAACTAAAAGCAAATTGTGTTAAGATATCGCGCCGCGATAGTAAAGTTTCCGGTTGTAGTAAAAGCCAGGCATTGAAGCTGAAAGCTCCCAACTGTTTAACTACAAAACTTTATGAAGATTTCCACCTACGCCAAAAACATTTGATACGAACTCCTCGTGTCATAGTACCGCTTACCTTTTAACAAGTTTCTCCTAACAAAAGTTTTAATGTATTAACATGTCATAGTGTATCTTTGTAGCAATGATAGATGATACAGCATTTCCGTTACTAACCTACAATTTTTCACGCCAAGGTTAATTTCGTGAAACTTAATCTTTTAGCTTTATGGGTTTTCCTTTACAACTGAATCGTGTATTGAAGTTGATACTATTCAGCTTTCTGGGGAGGTATAAATGTTAAATCATTTTTAAAGTCAGCGAAACTTTTTCCAATGCTCAAAGGCAATATAGATATCCACAAATTTTTTAACAAAGCTGAATTCCACACTTAATGGTTCTTAGAAACGAAATTTTCGTCAAAATTTAGAACAGAAAAACTTCAGAAAAGATCAGTACAAGACATGAACTTGACTTTCTGTTGTCAACTTGGCTTTGCTGTGATTTGGAAAGAATGAAGAGGTCAGAGAAATTTGACCCTTACGCTGTCTAGGTTCTTTAAGACATTATTGGTTTTGTTTGCAAGGTTATACGATACTTCCTGTCACATGACCATGATAACTGGTGTGGAACGTTGATGAACAGGGGGATATGATAATGTCTGACTGGTCATAGATAAAGAAAGTTTGAGAGGGGAAACAAGTTTGACAAATCCTTGCCGGGCTGTCCCCAGGCTTTTCCCCTCCTTTCATACCGCAGAACATATTTGCGATGATATCTGAACGTATCTGCCACCCAGACTCTGCATGAGTGAACAGCTACTAACAATAATTTCTGATGAATGAAGCGATACTCTAGACAGAATCACCAATCCTATCATTGTATATATCTCTGTTCATTTTCATAAGAACAAACCCGCCCCCAAACCACTAAAATGTCTCTACCTCAATTCACATCAAGCCTAATTAGGTAAAACAAATGCCTGTTAAAGTTATCTGGGTACACTTATCATAAAACTTAAAACAACTATAATGGGCCGCCATTGCTCTTTTGTTCCTGACGAGTGAGATGCCTATCGATATTTTATCATCATAATTGGTAATATTATTATTCAAAAGGAAATTCAAATATGACATGTGTTTAGTTTCACTTATTCATTATGGTGAATGATATTCATATGTTCAGTCCAAATTTAATCAAATGCTGGCAAGAAAAACAATTTTGTTTCGAAGTTTTATAAATTGTCGGAGATAATGAAAGTATGTGTTATTATTAGACTGTTATTATTCATGCTGCAATCTTACATTACTTATGTAAGATGCAGAAATGAAATATTATGATACACTAGTATTTGTCTTCATTTATGTGTGTGTGGGGAGGCAGGAGCTGCATTATTCATACTGTATATCATTGACTGTCAATAAGATGAGGAAATAAAACATGATACTATTCGTCTTAATGAGTGTGTGTGTGACAAAGCTGAGGGGTGTCCACTGTCCAGTGTCCACCCATCCAAATGGACACCCTTAATTGAACAATTGCCACATTTGGACACCCTGTTTTAACTTTTACGAAAC
>JAVFBX010242147.1:0-34001 GCA_034783855.1 Mopalia kennerleyi | reverse complement strand
CGGCGTGCCAGCCCAATGCGTGAAGGTAACCACCCTAGACGCCACTGGAAAGAACAATGGTAGAACGTTATACAAAGACATCATAAACAGATCGGCTTCATGTTGCCCCTCAGCTCTGAGAACACCAGGCCAACAGAAAACGCCCTCCCAGCCCTCGGCTCTTTGTTTGACTTTGTCTGGTATTGTGGACAATGTAACTGTTTAAATGTAATATTCTATATTTTGTGTATTTATATATTGTCTCCTCATATGGAGGTCAATAAAGATATATATATATCTCTCTCTCTCTATATATATATATATATATATATCAGTTTATATCAGTTTGTGTGTTACTGATAACTGACGAGAGGGACATCAGTCACTCTGTTGGACCCAAAATCCTGAAAATCTTGAATAAGACGCCAATTTTTGGCGAATTCTCCTTTGTTGAGATATAAACGTCACTTTATGTTGAACAGAAATCCTGTACATTTTGAAAGCCGTAAATAACCTACCGTCGTCTACGAAATAACACTCGAAAAACACTGTGGACAATTTGATCAGTACAATGTTGTATAAATTACGTTTTATTGTACATTTGACATTTAAACAAACACAATGCCTTAAATGTAATCGATTTATCTTTATTGCAGTGTAACTTTTAATCATTCAAATCAATATTTACCAAAAATAGCACACTTTGCATCAAGCTTCAATGGGACTGTAAATATAATACATACCGTTGTGGTATGCAGAGAACTTGAGAAACTTCTCTGTGTTTGAAAATTTTGCAATTAGTTTCTCCGTACAAAGAGATTTAATGCACATAGGACAAATAGTTTTTATTTTGTTAGCGAATTTCCGCAAAAGTTAGCCCAAGCAATTCCAAAGACTGCGATTAAGATAATTTAAAACAACTAACATTTACATGAATGCACCAATTATAGTGGAGAACAAATTTTGTCAGTCCGCAAACATCTAAGGGCTTTAATTTAACACTTGAGCAATGCAGTCGCTACTGACTTTGGTGGTTATGGTAGGTGATGCACATTTGATCTGGAGCCGATTCATTCCATTTCTAATATGAATTTTTTTGTGCGACAACAAAATTACGTTTAATGGTTAGGCAAATGCAAACAAAAAATTTCTTGCATTGAATCCCAGTTTTATCACGGTGTTTGCCGAACTCCCTAGAAGAATGGTTGGATATCAATCCAGCGCAGCAGACAATACCAAAATGTGTACAAAGCCATTTGAGTGGTGAATACAATAATTGTGAAAAAGGCTTGACTGCCATTTCTAAAATACAAGCTGGAAATTATGTGAAATGCTTTCAATTTCTGTCGTTTTTTTTTCTCACAATTTAGTTCATTTTCAATGTGACTGATAATGACCAATGTAATTTGAATTTAACACAGCGATGAGACCACACAGACCTCTGCCTCTCAGTACACATGGCGAAAGTATGCTTAAGGAATATTTCGTTGTTAAAGCCTGGTTCTAACCGCGATGATCTTTACCGTTCATTTATAGGATTGCAGTGCAGTATATCGCAAAAGACAAAAATATATTTAATGTCCGATGCTTTATTATAAATAAACCCAGGAACCAAGACTAAAATCCCTAATAACTGATAAATTATGGAAACGCAGGGGACTAAGACACTGGTACCATTAGGAGGAATTATATCTTGTTACACGCATCAAACATATGGGGATAGAGCTTTTAAATAAAACAAGGTATATTTTTGGGACATTATCCCAGGCTTGCCATCAGCATTCATAGCTCTATCGACGTATTGATTTCAGTTTACAAATATAATGGTCGGCACAATCAATGGTTACATTAGGGTAATAGTTTTCGATCGTTACACATGTGGTCCATCAGTATAGCCTAATAAAAGCACAACTGTTAAACCTCTACAATATGGACTCGAGTGATTTTAAAAGCGAATAACAGTAGTTGAAGTGAAACCATATGCCTATCGCTGATATAAATGTGTCAATTTGTTATATGCCAACGGCATTTCAATAACCTTTAGAATCCATGCAATTACTTCTGATGTAGCAACAATTTCAATGGAGGAAGACACACGAATTTATTAACACTGGTGAAAAACTCTTTGTGGATGACTGTACACGTTAATATTGTGACCGGTGACTATTTACATGATTGTCTTCGAGTGATATCAGCACATTATCTCCACAAAGATTTCAAATAACTTCTATGCTGGGACGATGGTATACAAAAAATTGTTAATGATAGTTTTGTCTTTTGTTGACTATTTACAGACTTCAGGACAATTGTAAAATCATTCATTTAAGATCTTGCGACTCCATAATACAAAATTCACTAAGGCACATGTCTGTCCATAAGTGCATGTATTTGCTAACCAACACCAGCTAATGGCTTTTCTCGGATAAGTTTTAGGAAGGTTGGAAAACTGTTGTTGTCTTCCATTTTAAAGATGAACCATTTTTTCCTGCGCTCACTCTCATATCCACATTTGCTCCAGGCATACTTATGACATTTTCAAACTTGACGTGCAATGAAAGACAGCATCGAAATGTTCTTCCGGGGTTTCTTAAGTATAAGCATCTTTTCCTGGTACAGCATTTCTGTATGATGGAGGCTCAGTAAGTGGAACTAAATGCAGGCCGTTGTCCATTACTCCATTCTCACCACCTCTTCCCCTTCGTTTCACAGGCTTTGTCGAGGATCCCATGCATCGTATGGCGAAACGGAATTCTTCCGACATCTCGGTGCATAAGGATTGCTGTAAGAGAAAGGAAGTCCACTTAGTAATATATAGCAATAACGAAAGCTTAAACATACTGTGAGAAAGTCGAGTCACAAGTCTCACTTAAAGTGCAATTGCATACGAAATGCCATACCAAATTGTTCCATAGTATCCCAATGGTACCATAAAGTGGCATTGCTGCTGTTTATTTGAAAATCTGCGTCAATATCTCGAGTTATGTACGACACCATAACAACCACGTGTTTTAACGTATAGTATATGCGTACAAAAATTTAAGTGAATGTGGACTGTGTTTTCGCTATTTTGGGATAGCGCTGTCTCCAATAGTTTGCATACAATCTTGTTATCAACATTTGCTGGTTGAGACCTGTCCTGGAATGGAAGCCATGACCCAAAATATATTCAATCTAAGAAATTGCTACACCAAGTTCACGAAAATAGTAAACGAGGTTCGAAAGCTCACTAAATTAGCACATGTCTAATTAACGCATTTTTATTCAATAATTTAATGAGATCTCAGTGAAGATAATGCGATTAGTACAGAAAGTAATTTCAAATTTAGATTTGGCAATCGGAATTTCACGACAGAAAAAGGCTTAACTTCAGCTGGCTTTTTTGTCTCTCTGATCAATTGATTAGTCATCCAATGTGGATCGAGATCCGGATCGCACTTAAATCAACGTATGTATACACATTCCTATGGGATACGGACGGCTGGTCGTTTGCGTTTTTATTCAACATAAACTGTTTTTGGCAGGCTTTTTATTTACGTTTGGTCATAACACATTTTCAACTTTTGTCATACACAAATGAATGATATCAGCACAGGACACAGATACGTTACAATACAGTACAATAATTATGTTTAACATTAGATGCACAGTCCAAACACTAGACTAGTTATGTATGGCTTAATATTCTGTAGGTTTTTAACATACTATAGTATACATATACTGCCAGATTTTTACCTTATACATTAACTTATGAGCAAATAGAAATATAAACTGGTCAAAGGGCTAAACAAAATTGTAGTACTGATGTGGCACAATATTAAGTTGACAATTTGATAACTTGATCTTTCCGAACAGTAGAACATCGCATTATGACATTTGGACAGCTAGCTTAGATTCGCAGCTCTATTCATTCGTACCTCTTCACCAGAGCTACGCCGTTCGCTAATGATTTTCCAGTCGGGATTGGTGCACCTCTGCACCGCTTCGCCTAAAAAGTCGGGGATTTCTTCATGTTGAGTAATCTGTGTAAATAATGATCCCTAATAATTTTAGCTCAATGTGCCTCTTGTGGAGGCAGATATCCAACGTCAAAGTCGGACACCGACAAGATTTCGCTTCTTGCTCATGATGGTCGTTCTATTTATAAACGTCTAGCGCGGTGCATCATGGGTAATTTACATAGCCGTTGTTGTAAACTGCAATCAAAATCTTGTTGATGCCAGACTTTGACTTTAGATATCTGCCTCCACAAGAGGCACATTGAGCTAAAATTAATAGGATGCATTATTTAGACAGATTACTCAACACCAAGAGATCTCCGACTTGCTAGGCGAAGCGGTTAACTTGATTGAGCAGAGGTGCCCAAATCCCGACTGGAAAATCATTAGCGAACGGCGTAGTTCTGATGAAGAGGTACGAATGAATAGAGCTGCGAATCTAAGCTATTGGACAGCAGCTTCGATCCTCCTGTTGAGCGAAATATCATTGACTGGATCGAATTCCACAAAATGATATATGTGTTGTAGATATACTTGGCCAAAACTAAGTTGACTTTCTCTCTTTGAACTAAAACTCAGTGTTATTCATTTCACACTACGGCCACTAATGAATTTTGAACGGAACATTATATTAAACTAGTATTGTATATATAATAAAGACTATTGACACCCACATGAGATACCTTTAACTAAAATGTACAAATATAGCTAGCCTACTACACTCTGATGATTCTACAAGCTGCCATGGCATCCTCATGGATTTACCGATTTACAAATTGTAAATGTATACCTGCCCTTTCTGGGTTAATAAATTTACTCCTTAGCTACAGCATTTATGGACAAGTTTCATTACTGAATGTCATTTGGTTTGTTTCCCTACTGCAACTACTTACAATACAAATAATGAATTTTCACCAGCCTAATATCAGAAAATCTATTTACCTGTTTTCGTTTTAAGATTATCTTAAATAACAAGGATCGATATTTAAAGCAAACTTATTGACTGGTAGACTACTAAATGGGAAGCAATCGTGACTGTAGCGGTCGACATGTGATAATAATATGGAATCGTATTCCGAAAGATCAATGACTGGCGTTGTCAAATTTGCAATGTCTCTCATATTAATGAGCAGAACTTGGTGGAATGCAATCCTTAGCTGACATACTGCTTTGTGAAATTTAAAGGAATGATTTTACACAGAATTATTTTCTAGTCATAGTCTCAACAATACACACGATTCCAAGTATAAAATCCACACATGGAACAAATACGCTTTCACTTCAGTCCCTATTCTTTTACCTTACTATTTACAGGTAAACCGGGATTTATTTGGCAAGGTACGACATATTATATATTGAACATTCACAAATTTATAAAAGTGCACGATGCTGACACAAAAGAAAATCAGGTACTCCGCAGTGCATTCTCTATCTATCATGCAAATTTGGTTTCAAATATCGTATAGTTATGATATATACCTCTGTGGTAAAGATATGCTATCTATATCTCTTTACTGTGGAAGGGAAACTGTACCAAAAGTCTACGTGGTTAAAGCATGTTACTTGAAGACTTTCTAACGAGTATGTGTTTTAATTACTAGTATGCATGCAGATTGACCAGGGTGTGTTTCCAAAAGCGAATTGTTTCATCCATTGTAAATTGTTTCTTTGTAGCCTACGACGTTTGAGCCATAGAAACTTTACCCTTATTGCATAGTCAGATACTCCACTATGACTGTATTCAGGACTTGCTATATTGAGGGTAAAACTGCTATGTATATAACTTTGTAGGCCAAAGTAAAATCCTTTAAGTATCGGTCCAACAACATCAACATCAACAACAACAAATTAAGCAGTAGATTCACAGTACACTATTGTATGAAATAATTGTAGTCCTATAATAAAATAGATAGGCATACGATGCATAAACACAC
The DNA here is from genome assembly GCA_034783855.1 of Mopalia kennerleyi. Taxonomy (NCBI): domain Eukaryota; kingdom Metazoa; phylum Mollusca; class Polyplacophora; order Chitonida; family Mopaliidae; genus Mopalia; species Mopalia kennerleyi. Next base: position 28,093 of record JAVFBX010242147.1, on the reverse strand, counting down.
TACAGCAAGGCGTAGGACTATATTAACAACTAGTGGGTTAATAACTGAGCAAGCACGTACATTTACCTTATCCTCCCCAGCGTTTTTCTTGGCTTTCCAAACGAACTCACAGAGAACAATTAATGTAGCCAATCCCATGCCGCCCAATAGTACTACAAAAACACCACCCACATTTGCCACGCCCAGCTCATTTGCATCTTTTGTCTTTGCACCTTCTTCAGTTTCACATTCTTGCCCTGATTTCGATTTCCACCAGGTTTCATAAAGTTTCTGAATCGTTTGAGCCTCTTTTAACTTCAAAATTGCTTCCGATATCAAATCTCGGAAAGGTGATCCTGAAAAATGTAAAAAGATGAATCATAAGTAAAGTACTATAACGCATAGCCCAAAAAGTTTCTGGTAACTGACAAGCATTTCAGTTCAGGACAAGTGTAGGTGACTTTCCCAAAAGACAAATTAGTAAAATAATCAAAATACTAGCAGATCAATCTACACCGAAAGATAGACCTACAGGATGAATCTATTAAAATCACCAAATATTCAGTAAACGATAACAGATTTAAAATCAATATAAAAAAGTGGTTGGTTTGATTGTATGTATGTATGACTGAGGGTGCGTGGTGTAATTAGACTTGTTTAAATTGATAATAATGTGAAATGAAATGCATGGTTTTACACAATAAATAAATATAGCATAAATTACCTGGTCCAACGTATAACTAAAGCTACAGTACCACGCTTACCTCTTGGTGTAGCGATTCCATATCCCTTTGAGTCCAGCAAATTCCCCACGATCATCAAACTGCAATTTCTCTGTACTTGGTAATCAATTGTAGTGGATTCAGCTAAATAAGCATAATCTCCTTGGAGAACACTATCAACTCCCTCTTGTGTCGAATTCACAAACACATCTTTAGTTGTTGACATATACTTCCACATTCGTTCAAAGACTGGGAATTCGGAATTCTGCGGAGAAAGTTTATTAGAAAGTGCTATTATTTCACTGATGCATTTTGGGACAGTGCTTCGCTTAATTGTGTTACATCGTTTATGTTAACATGTATGTATTCTTGTAGGAAACAAAAAACCGTTATCAATCAGCTGATTCCCGATATAAAATAGCACCCTTTGGAAGGAGCAAAGTAGCTTGAATAGTTGTAAAAACCTCCAGGATTGGTGGAGTCCAGTTAAAAAACTGTGCATTTTTAACCTGAGATCAATTAATTCTGTCTCTAATGTATCGACGGCCTATGTACGTTGAGAGGATTAATGTTGTGTGTAACTATACAACTTACATCATTCTCCATGTAACTTTTAGTGAAAGAAGAAGAAACTTTGCATTGACTGAGCGATACAGCAATATAAAGCGACTTGTGGTTGGTGTTTATCTGTCACTAATAACCATTAGATTGAATCGCTACTAATTGCCTTCATCAATTTTTCTCTTATAAATTTTGAAACATTAAAAGTTAAATATGTGACGACTCTCGTCCCAGACCACTTTGTCTGGGAAACAGTTTTACAACAATAACAAACAGGTCCCTACAACACCAGTTGGTGGTTTGCTAGGCCCATCCATTGTGATATGAAAAGTAGTAAGAATTGTACATACTCCTCAGGTTAAAATAAAAATAGTTAACTGAAATGATATATAGAATAATGATAAATTGAACGGATGCCCTGAATTTTAATACAGATTAACTTCAGTTCAACATGCATTTCCTTGTGGCGCCAACGTAGAGGACACTTTTAGGGGAAAAAGAGGAATCTCCCAAAAAGGTAACCGCAGTTTTGTAATAACAAACTGATAAAGGTTCTAACTTGACATTGACTTTGTTTTCGTTTCCTTCAACTATGTATTCATGTTCTACCGCTAACAAAACTAGCGGTAGACACTTAGTGAGATGGTAAAACATAAACATACAATTTAGAAATAGGAATATATAGGCAAATATCAGGATTTTCTTAAGCTTAAATAAACTTCCTTTTCACACTTAAGTGGTGAACTACAATTGGTATCAGTCGCTTTAAGAGTTGACTTAGTGTGAAACGGTTATGTGGAAATGGGCAGAAAAGGCAACCTCTTCAACTAAACATGTAACTTAAACATTCGCGGAATAGAGATTAATTTCTTATCCAAACTGACATGCAACCTGAAGACAATAGTAATCGGATTAATCGTGACTGGATACTTGACGTGTCCCAGTATTAACCCTCTGAGCTCCATGAGCGAAAGCAAACACTACTAAACATGTTGACCAGAATAATGAGCAATCTTCTACTCAGACATGGATATTACAATTTAGTTTTATAAAATATCTTTAGAAAATTGTATGCTAACAAAGAAAGTGATACATTTTCCCCACTATGATGTATTAATGCTCAGACTAAATCATACATGTAGCCTAGTTTGTGTTTGTAGTAAATGTCTAGACCACCCGCTTGATAACTGGGAAGAGTAACCTTGAGATCAATATTTAAACAACACTGATGGCAGCCTGCTGACTGGGATCCGAATCGGGCAGTGGCTGTATTTTTTTTTATATGATTAAGTGGTATTAAATCTAAGAGAGCACCGGATAACACGTCTATTATACCAACACGGTGCCTGCAAGTGACCCTCTCCGCCCTCCTCCTGTCCCCGACGGTAACTTTCAGAATGCCATTTTAAAATTGACGAAACACAAAAGCAGCTTACATTGCCCTAATCACCAAGTGACGAATGTTCACGTCAATATTCAGAATAGGCTTACTATCATAAATATAGCAACGCAAAAGCTACTTTCCTTGCCCTCGTTGTTAAGAGACATCGTTGACGCGTCAATGTGATTATGATGGTAATGCCACAAGAACTTGCTTAGAGTAACCGCGTCCGCAAAGGGACGAAGGCGCACGCCAACGTTCAGAATACTATAACAAAGGTATTGAGGCATCGGTACAAAAACTGCTTTCATTCCCCTCGATCCCACATCATGACCCCCCCTCCCCATTAAAACGCTTAGAGTACTGTTTCTTTCCCTCTGACATTAAACATTTAAACCAGCATTAGGTTTATCTGATCGCAATTGGATTTCTCTAGAGCTGTCTATATAACAGGTCGAACATGTATGATTAAAAGTGGATTGCGATTAAGTACAGTTTTGAAAGCTGCTATATGTGTGATGCGTTCTAGCTCTTAAACTATACCAAATATCTGCTATATTTTCTTTCCCTTTATTCCACTTTAATAGTATACCATATGTGTGACGATTCTCTTGAACAAGTCGACATTTACTACAGCTAGGTTGTGACTAGAACTTCATTACTGATTACAACAATAATTCGTTTTTTATTTTTGGGTTTATCCGGTACATATGGAGCCTTAGGTAACTCTAAGAAAACCTATCATCTGGCCATACTTCAGTCTAACCGTCTGTCGCGCAATCAGTTGTCAAACTTAAAGTGTCTATTATGCTTCATTGTGACAAATTACAGCTTGAGTTATTGGATATATTGACTTTTGGAGGTAAAATTATTTTCAACACTTTTTTTCAGCAAGTTGAATCCAAACTTTTGAATACAGTTTAGGACAACTTTCAGGCCAAGATGGATTTTTTTCAATCCGCCCTCCAACTCATTTATATCAAAATATGTCAAGATGCAAGACAGTTACAGTGCACAAACATTGTGACATAAGACAGAGTACACATGGACATTGTATTAGCCCAAACCACGAAGCTCTCTGTGCATCTTAATGTTCGGCCACTGTAGAATACAACTATACCTGGAAAAATGTTTTTGTTGATCCCGACCACAGGGTGCCATATTTAATTTTGGTCTGTTTCGATAAATCGTCTGCGCTCTCAATAGGAAATTCCATCCTTTCCACTGTTAGGAAAGCAGCCAAATTAGCAGTATACGAAGAAATCATAATCAGGGTAAAGAACCACCAGATACCGCTGACCAGTCGAGTGGATAAAGCCCTTGGAGCAATGTCCGAACCTAGGGGAGAAACATATCGACAAAATACATTATTTCTTCCCGACACTGTGAGTTTGGAGTATGTAAATATAACTATTCCTCCAGTTAAGACAATACTTTACGCCCGAAAATACAGCCCTTTGCCATACAGCACTATCTCTCTGTATGATATAAAGCAAGCGTCATTTGTGATGTATAACCAATATTCCAAGGCAAACAATGTATTTAAGTGAGTTAATATGTTAACATTACATCTAAATAGTTCGTATGAAACAACATACAGAATGGGTTTTGTCTCTTTAAGGAGGATTGGAGGATATTCCCAAACAATTCAATTTCATACTTGTTAGACAAAAAATGAAAAGTGTTCTTTATACTGTCAGCAATCTTTCTCTCGATAGCATTCGGTCGATTCCGAATTGCTTGGTATGGATATTAGGTATTGATTAACAAGTTATATTTTGGCAAAATGTATGTTAAGCATAGAGCATGCAACACTCTGCAAATGTCCTAAATAGTGAAGGAGTTGATGACAGAACTTAAAGTGACGGTGTTTATGCAGTCGATCGTGGAAAATAAATAGGCCAATTTCTCCAGACAACTTTTACACCCGATATCAAGTCACGGAAAACACTAATGATTACTTTACCCATAGAAAAACATCTTAAGAAAACGCGTTAGCTGCCTAAGTCTTAAGACGCTCGAGGTGCCTCTAAATGGCTTAGGGTATTCATTTTCTCAGGGGTGTCCCCAAATCATGTTTGTGAATGGCTCCAAGAAAGCTTGTTCTGAAAGGTTCCATCAAATAGGATAATGGCACAATAATACATAATTGATGACTGTGTGTTGTACGCCATGGCCAATCGATCAGAGGCATTGTAAATAGCCAGATTATCACCTCTAGAAACGACCTCCAGTTCACCCTATAACTATTTATCAATCTTGCTAACAAGATAATAATACCTCGAAAATAAATAATGTCTGAATGGAACAGTATCTAAATCATAGAGACAGAGTGATGGTCATTTCAGGATTACACTATACTATTTGCGAAAAATATTCACATCCAAGAATATCCCTGCTTATGATATCTACGTCATTGTCCAGATATAAGTTTTACTTATTTCATGACTTCAATAAAACCACTGGGATAAGGTAACAAGGCAGGTCGTCCTGTGAGGTGCGAAGCCATTGTAAGTATAAGGTTGAAGGTTATGGTAAGGACAATAGTTTGTATTACAGTTAGGATTAGTATAATCTCTAACCCAGAAGTAATAATTCACGTTCTGTCTTACACAATGGACATTATGTGGACAAGCAGATAGTAAACTTGTCAGGACTATTGCGTGTAGCCTTGTGGAACAATAATATGGATTTCCCACGGCTTTCTTGCTGAACGCAAAAACTTCTGATTTAAAAAAGTTAACGAGTGTCTACAAATTGGCATATACTGATGCAAATAAATACTCTGACCCTCTAACAAATTTTCAACGTTAGAGTTACATCCAAGCTAAACGGTTCAGTCTAAGAGATGGGAGAACTGTGGAGAACAAAGACCTGGACATACTCTCGTGATCTAAGGCTATTTTCAACGTAAATACCATAGCAACCAGCACTAAAGACATCCCGTTGCCATGGTAGTTAAGTTCAACTTAAGCTAATGTCGCTTGATGATACAGGTCACAGAGGGATAAACCGTGAAACCACCGATAGGGTGCTTAAAAACGAAATATGAAGACCGCATTTAAATACCTTGTTGCATAAGTGATCCGATAGTGAACCATAGACTGTTGAGTATAGTGAACTGGTTTTCCACCACGTCCCCATCTGGGTTGCAGGGATGTGGGTTATACCACTCGTATGGGCTGAATCGGGCGAGGACAAAGAGCATAAAACTCACACAGAGGTAAGCCGCTAACATGTACACCCAGACTGCGATGGACAAAGGGGACAAGAAGGAAAATAACTGAGGAGGTCGCTTTTCCGGTTTCTTGTATAATATGGTTATACCCAGATTCAAGAAAGGTTTTGTAAAATCTATCACTCTTTCTCGTCGGTAGGTGATTGTCATACCCGCCACGGCAAGGTCGGCTTTCTGAATAAAAACAAAGGTGTAAATAATATACACTGGTATTTAAATAAATGTTGTGTAATGAATTATGTATATAAAAAATAGCCCAATGTCAAATAAAGGAACTATTCCCAACAGATAATTATACTGACTATTCAAACTGAACGCTGGATATGCACATAATTATTTCAAATAGTAAGCCATATAATAAATCTGTGAAAGGAAACATATTGTTAGGCTAAATGCAATTTGTTAACCTGACCAGTTCATAGAAGTCTTAAAAAATATGTCAAAATTTAGTAAATGAGGTCACACAGTTTTAATAAAGACACAGCTGAAACATTTGATTTTGTCACGTCTATGATAGAAGGAAGGATGTTATTATTAAATGGTTTCGTGTGCGGACAAAGGTTATCTTACCCGATCAATCAATTCCCTAACCATACCATTCCATTCGCCATTTGCGTCCGGGTTGCCAAACTTTTTATCTTCTCTTATCCTGATTGTGTAGCTGAAGTTCAGTATTTTGGCAACTTCTTTCAAGAGGTCGACAGCAAAGCCTTCATATCGGTCATTCCCAGTAAAGTTATGGCCTGGAATCGGCTCTCTCTCCATTGTATACGGATCTTCCTTATAACCAAGAAGAAAAGCATCTAAATCGTGTTGGATTTGTTGAAGTTCGATACACAAGTATCACTAGAAGAATAATAGCCAAACCTGATTGCAATCATTTTGGGTTACGACAGTCTAATATAGTTACGGCGATAAAATCAACTAGTAAAAAGCAATATATGCAAAAATAAGTGATGTTAATCATATTAATTACTTTCAGTTTAAAGTGTGTATACTGTCATGACTGTATTACTGCAGATATATTTGGCTATCGATCTTTTTCTGATTGAGCGGACACTCGATACTCCTCAAAAGAGTAAATTTTAGTACAGTGGTTTATTGTTTTAACATACCAAAACACTTGTCACAATAAGAGATGTGTTAGCAAGTTGTTCTTTAATTTCCTCTTTTCTTTCGGTTGGGTCCTGTGTTAAGTTGACGCCAGTAACAGAATGCCAGCTTCCAATCTGGAATAAAATACACACTAATGAAGGATGACACTGTCCAGTATATGTGGATAAGGTCGATCACATTATACACTTTATACCTTACCTCCTTGTAATACGGAATCAACAGCAAACACTCACGGCATCTCAACAAATAAGTTCTTTAAGTGACATTTAGAAGTTGGCTAACATAAACTAATAAGATATTCATATAGACAACAACTTCTTGGTTTATTGGTCACAACGTTTCGATCCTATTTAAGAGATCATTTTCAAGTGTATTAGTTTATCTCAACAAATGTAAAGATTAAGGATTTGTAAATTCCGACAGTAAATGTTAGGGAAAATCAATTCATACCTTTTTTAATCCATCTTTGTCTAGCATAACGACATCAAGCCCAAAAACTTTTCGTAGGCCACTCTCTTGGTCAAATTGAACATGACCAGATAAACCATCAAACTGCATCTAAAACAAAACAACCACAAGTTCGCAATCAACTATTCATTGGGCACTTTAAAGACAATTAGGTCCGTTCGTTTAAAACAATTCATCTTAATTAACATATTCGGTAACAAATAATTATTTAAAATGGTATAGTATCAATGTACGTTAAATAACAGAAAGATAATCATATTTAAAATGTTTTGTTCAGATAGCTCTAGGATTCGAAGGCGGTTTCTTTTGCAATCGCATAAGAGTAATTACCAGTTTCATGTAGTTTAGTAAACTGTTGCCATTTTTCCAGGATTCGGCTCTGGAACATGACAGCCCTTGGGTTGAAACGTCTTGGGCCCTTGCTAATTCATTCAGTGCGGTCCCAAACACAGTGACAGCATCGTTGATTAAAGCTGTTTCTGTCTGTATTAGAGAAATATTAATATTACCTTGTTATTTTGGAAACGGTTTCGAAAACAAAGACAAGCTACAATGTTATAAATAAAACTCACTTCAAAATATACGTAATTTAATTTAAATGAAAAGATAGTTATACGAGCCATGCGCTACTGATATATAAATACGATGAATATATGTTTGTTGCAATGTCAACTGTAACATTTTATTTTCCAAACTGTCTAGGATTATAACATATTACCAAAAGAGGTAATACCTTGATTTATTTTGTTTCACAAACCGAGATAATACCTTGTTTAATTCCAGCAATTTGCTATTTGGAGAACAAAAGTACGGAAGTAACTGTTCTACAGATTCTTCTTTCACGTTGATAAAATCCGAAGATTACTGAATTAATTTCCTGTATAGAATGTATTAGGATTCTCTCTAGATATAAAAGTTGAAGCCCAGTTTTGACATGCGATTACATTAACGCTTATGCATGCGAAGAAATGCGATTTCATAAAAATTGTGATGATAATTCAGAAGGGTGTCAAGCATGCTGGAATGAATGGCATTCAGTGGGATACAAATAAAAACTTCACAATGGATCTGTTGCCATAAGCCACTATAGCATGCTTGGAAATCATGCAATCATGCATTTTTTACGAACACATAAAACGCATGTCAGCGTTGTAGTAATAGCTTCAAAGACAATAATCCTATGAAAATAGGCACATTCTTTTCTCTCAAAGATCTAACATTTCAAATATTGCTAATAAAACGCCGAATAGAGGTTGTTCAGAGATTTGCATACTGCAAACAAGTTATATGTGCTTCGCCTTCCCGTGGCAAAGCCGTTTCCACACAACCAAACTCAATTACTAGGCTTAGTATCAATTGAGGATTAAAAATAAATGGCCTTTGCTTAAATCTACAATAAACCAGGGAGCTGAGCCAGATACATTTCAGGCAGTGCTTAAAACAAAACACGAACTTCTCTGATTTTTAAAAACTCAGTTAACGAGGTTTATTTTACACAAAAAAAAACAGAAACGCTTTTGAATCGCTCGTCTTCTTCCAGGACCAGTGACTGCTTCGATGATCTACTTTTATATTCCACTGCCGTGGTCTCCTAGACTCCACAGTTATATCTAGTGGAAAGTGCTGCTATTAAATAATATAACCAAAAAAATGCGCCAATTCTTACTAATGTATTTTGCCAATTTACAAACAAGGGAGACAAAAACACAACACCAATGCAGACATCCTACAGCCATTGCAAAGACGTCGGTTTCCGGGCAAGGCGCCACCTACCGTGTAATTAACACAATGGGTTTGATTGAGTATCTGTTCACCAGAGTAAGCATTAACATAGAAGCACGATGCAAATTGATTAGGTCTTTGTGGTTAATACTTAATGACATCGTTAGTTCCCATTTGAAATGAACTGTTCCAAGGGAGTATTGATACCCCTTACAATATACATAAAAGAAATCATTCCACACATTTGTTCGTGGAAAGTTTGGGGAAAAAACCCCATCTCTTTGGTATTCAAAAATGTACAATTGATATTTTCCCTACAATCCTAACTAAATGGGTATAGTTACATCACAACGATAGGGAAAAGTTATAACCGACATTCTGTATTTGCCTATAGCAGCTTAAATTTGTTTATAAAGTTTTGAACGGAAAATATATATAAAGATCGATATCGAGAAGCCATTGGACTTTCTTTTGTTAAGCTAATAATGTTGGCAAAATAGATTGGAAGTTTATAAAAGCTGTTCACAATTTCCTTTGTATAATGTCAGAATTACTCAAAAACTATCAGACATAGGAAGATTAGACGCAGTTTAATCATGGCGTTAAAGTAGTCCTGCGTGGCAAGACGAATTATTTTACATTGAAAGGAGATGACATTTAGTCATTCCAGCCTCACTGACTGAAAATTAATCCTGGGCAAACAATGCCATTGCTATTCACAAGAAGCCCAAAGCTGTTAGTCTAAGACCGCCAGTCTGAATTGACTTGTTTCTATTACGCTCTTCCTATTGTATGGCAAACAGGGAGGAAATGGCTGTAGATTAACTGCTCTCTATGGCGCATCCCAGGCCTTTATTAATTGGTCGTCTTAGCAGTAAGGATTCCTTAAGCCATAACAAGAGAACATGTGATGGTGGCATCTCTTAATAAGACGATCAGTAGACGCCGATTCTCGGTCAAGTCTCTCCCTTTAAGAGTTAATCAGTAATTAGCTGGCGGGTTCCATGTGTCTGGAATGTTCCACCATACAGCATCATACATTTGTGTCGTTATCTTGAAAATAGCTCCAATATCCAACAGTCGTCTGCTGATTTGCCATAATAACTAGACGACAATGTCTTTATTAAATATCAACAATCCTATAGAATCCTACTGCATTCAATTAAGTAATTCTGGCAACGCCTATGCGCATTTATTGCCAAAATGATTCAAGTTGTCGAATTCTATCAGATGTTGGCCCGCAGTTTTCTTCAAACAAATTATGATAACAACGATAATAGCATGGTACAGCAAAATTTAAACCAAAAGGCAGTATATGTAACAAAATATGACTTCTCCTTGTTTATTTGTAGCATTGTAATCTACGTATAAAAAAGCCATATAACCACACTTAGACGGCACGTTATGTTTTTGTGCCAAAAATATCAAAACTAAAAACTACAAGGAGGCTCAAATAAAATGGTAACAGCTGCCTTACCAATCTGGTATTACACAGGCTAATAGTCCAGTGTGGGTGGAATTTACTTTGAGTATAATTTCGTCTGGGCTACCCAAAAACCGCTTCGAAAATGTTCTATTATAAAGAACCATGCATATAATTTCAACCAAAAATACACACACGATACATATTGTTAATATGACCAATAATCCCAAAGACAACCGTTAAAGGGAACCATTTTTGTCCTAATAGTTTCTTAGACTATTGTATATAAAGGTTAGTTATAATCTTTCTTATTGTGTTTTTGATGTGGCAGGTAAGAAATTCGTGTATATAATTACCTGGATAGTACGTTGATACATTAAAGGTGATTTTCCAGTTCTCATCTCTTCCAATGCCCAATCACTGGTCACATCTAAGACCTTGGCATTAGAAGGATCTATCAACCTCAAAGCTGTCACATTAGCACCACCATGTTTGAAATCGTCTAAGTCAACTAATCCTAGATCCTGTAAATGAAAATCCGTTAATCCTTATAGGAGGTAAAAGCGGTTGATCAACCATGGATTTTACACGTGGCAATAGTCTTGAAAATATACATATATATTTGTTCAGTTTGCTTAATGAACGGTTTCAAGGGATACTTTGAAACAAAATCGTAAAAAATAAGAATTTAAAGGGATTACAATTGAACTGTACAGCTTTGCATATCTTATAATACATGTTCTCCCACGTGGTCCAAATAGATTGCAGTAATCATACGTATTGTATGACCAGACGTTACTCTTTATAAAATTTAAAATGAAACTGATATTTACCAAAGACGTGAAGAAATAATGAAAATATTGAGACATCATTTCCACCTGTAAAGCCTGAAATAAATAAAACGAGTTCCGTAAACGATATATGTCATTTTTATAATTGGAAACTACCATAAGACATGTTAGGCTACCTCTACCCAATCACTCGGACATATAAATGTTAATTGACGTCTTTTTGTTAAATTGTAGGATACCGAGTAGACTCAAGATTGATAGCTCTAAGTTTTATTTGATTCCTTAAAGAACCCAACATTTTATTTACAGTTCTTTATTGTATCCGCAGATCGTCAATAAAAGCAGTCTGCAAAAACAGGCGGAATATATTCTAGTTTTTAAAGGCATTACGTGTAGGATGAATATGGTATCACCTAACATGTATATGATTCATGCAAATATCAACAGACAACTATAATTGTAATTTTCTTGGACTGGAGTAATTTGTCCATAATTTCAAAAATAGGTCACAAATCATACAAAAAACCCGTATCTTCCGATGACTCTCCCATAAAACAAACGGTTTACAACTGCACCCGTATTTGATTTACATATTAAAAACGTTTATAACTGATTATTGTTTCAGGGGTAGTCTTTGATACCCTCAGCGACATTGTGTTTGTGGGTTGTAAATGCTTTTCACAATCATGATATAATTGTTGCATTGCGGGCATGCAAAAAACTCCGTACGTTTATTTTGTGTATTTAGTGTAAAGAGAACCAAGAATCGATAGAATAACATATCGTTCTTCCCTACCTGTTTTAATACTTGGAATATTTTTGAGACGTGACAGTCAACGATAACTCTATATTCGCCCTTGTCTCTCAGGCTCTTCAAAAGTGGGACATAATTTCCGTTTAATGCTTCTAATTTGCGGACAGTTATTTTGAGATTGCTGTCGTTCGAAGCACGGAATAATTCTTGCAGACGAATAAGACCTGTCGGAAAAACAATACAGGACAATGATTAGTTCCGAAAAACATAAATTACTTGGATATATCATTAATATTTAATAAAGTTGAGTGATTCGTAGGCGTCTTGTGAACGCTGGCTACTTTCTAGTGAAATAACTGTTTTCAGATTTATTTGTTTTTAATTATTATGTTAACAAAAACAACACCTGATATATAGAGCGCTTATAATATATTTGTATATATTTGCAAGATACTAATTCTCCGTTTATGACTACTGTTGGTTATTCTTGTAATCTATTTAATGAAATAAATAATTTAAACTTATGTTCAACTTACCATCATTGTCCTCATAAAGCACTGTAAACTTATCCCATCCCCACTGATTAATGATATCGACATAAGCTTTACTTAATGTTGCATAATGAGGATATAAATTCATGGAATAATAGTCTCTGATATCGTTGGGATCCCATCGGGTTTGTATATGAGGAATCTCCATAGCATCACACACAGACTGTACATGCGCAGCGGATAGGCTGGACATCGGACCGAAGATGGCAGCCACACCTTCCTTGAGCTGTTTGCACACTGCAATAATAATGTTTGAAAGCTGTGTAATCTGGACATTTATCTGAAATAACGGTGTCAACAGTGGAGTTTAAAGTCATACTTTGTGTTTTTTCACTCATATCTTGGTGGTTTATTTGCATCGCGTCTTGTGATTGTCATGTCTTGTCATTGTGTGTTGCCAGTGATGTCGATGGTGGTTTTACTCACTCATTGGACTAACACACTGTCATATGAGCGAACTACTCACAAGTACGTCGATCAACCCCAGTCAAACAAAACAAACATAGATTTGGTTGATTAACATATATTTTCTACTTGATTTGAAAGTATGCCAATTCAATCGTATTGGGATTACTCTGTAAATGCAGCAATATGATGTTTTGATCCGGTTGTATTTCACGGTTTCAATGGCGATTGCGTCAACCATCTGGTAGACTCACTTAGAAAATTTCTTTCATAAAGTGGTTGTCTAAGGAATGGCCCGTGCGTGATGCCATGAATTGAGATCGCCTTCTCCCGTTCGAGGATGGAAAGCATGATAAAACATTTGATTCAGTAACCGAGATACTCCAGCCAAGAGCCGTGGAGCGTCAGTAAACCTCATCTAAACACCTTAATGGGATAGGCGGAAAAATATCTATAGAAGGTAAATTGCCTCTAAAACGTTTCTTTTGCCATTTATTTGAGCTACTTTTAGCATGCCACTCGACTTGATAGAAATGGTGTCTGTTTTCCAAGCTGGAAAAGTGTTTGGATTGACAGAGACGATTTCGCTCCTGGCTGTTTAGTTGATTGGAAGTCTAGCGGAGTGTGAGACCCGGATCTGTTAGGATATACTGCGTGTCGGATGATCTTTGTTCGGCTTCTCTTCCTCTAAACGCATACAAGTTCTATCCTGTTTCCGTTAGCCCCATGTCCCGAGGGTACGGCTTTACAACCAGTATTCCTCTTCAAACTGTAAGTGAGTCCATGAACACACTCTCTCAAATGAAACAGCTTATACTTCCTCGGGCGGGGATCGTATCTAACGCATGCTGGACATTCCAGAATCCATCTTAGAGCAGCTAATTGGAAACTTGACCACAATTGTCTCCGGGGATTACATTGTTATTGACTATCAAAAAACTAAGATTCTTTCCTGATGAATTTTGGAACATTAAGTACATAAAAATCTTACATATCCAAGATTTACGGATGATACGCTATGCAAAGCCGCCATTGCCTTTCCCCGAGACATTTAAAACTAACAATACTTTACAGATTACATTAACAGCTCCATATCCCTTTTCAGGTGACTGGTAGCACGCTAAGAAATACGGCTGTAATTTTTTAACTCTTAGTTGTTTTTTCTCGCTTTTAAAGAAAAATATTCATGCAATTAAACTCTAAATTAAAATAGTCTAGCATTGAAAGGTTTGCAAAAGGTTTACAAATTGCCTAAAATTCAATTGTTATCTTTTTTTGACAATTAGTTCTTGATAAATGTTTTTTTTGATTGATTGATTTATTGACCAAATAAAAAATTATAGAAATAATTACTTATTTCTTTATATATTATATTACCATGCAAATCAACCACAAAGTATGGGCACATTACGTGTTTATCCTTCTGCCAATCAAGATAGACTATACGATTGGGTTACCAGTTTCTGAAACTCTCTAAATAGGCAACAACAACGTCAAAATTTCTCAGAATATGGCATATTGATAGATTGCTATAACTAAAACATTCCAAATCGAAAAAGTAATTTTGATATACTCTTGTTGCTACAGTGTCTTACGACCCTTCCAGCAAAACCATCGTATAAAGCACACATACGCTGCAGAGGATACATAGTCAAAAGTCTTTAACCGGCAATCTGAATTACCTAACTTAAACAACCACAAACTGTGAAATTTTGTATTGTTAAAACAAACACAAACAGTGAAATGTTAAAAATATTATAATGTTCCTCCACTTTTGAGTAAAGATAACATGATTTAGTGTAAGACACTGCCCTTACCCAGAATCGTGTAATTCTCATGGACAGAAATACTAGTTAAAGCATATTCTTCGTTAATGACGTTGCGGACACACAAGATCTGCGCTAAAATGTAGAAATCTTTCTTAAAACTGTGGATGGTATGTTTCAATCATTCTTAAATCTCTGCCAAGTAGCAAAGTGACCAAGCTACTGTTTTTTAAAATATTATTTCTATAATTTTTTATTAAGTTTAAAACGTATACGGTTACACGCCGAACTGTATCTCACAAAAACTTCGTGGGCTAATTAGCAGTGTTTTGTCGCAGTCGCCATGCTGGTAAGCATGTACAGTGCCTCGATCAGAACTTTCAAGTAGACCAATAGGGACTTTTTTCGAAGTGTTTCGAACTTATGAAATTCCAATTACAGAACAGCCCAGGAAACAGCATTTGTATGTATATCGTGACTTGGAAAGAAACAGATAATCGAAGGACTGATTTAAAATCTTACAATTATTTGCTTCATCTAGATACTTTTCGTCTACTTTGAAATACTATTTACTGATACTTTCGTTGGACGAAGCAAATCCCTATCCAGTCTAGTGCACGTTTATGTGCTTTTTTTTAAATTCATAATTGTCTTTTTATTATGGTTTTTAGCCCAAATATACGTGTTGCTAGAACCAACAGAAATCTTAACTTTTGCACGTGGCTGGACAATAAACGTTAGATTGTCTTTTCGTACAGAAAACTAGCCTGTCAGCTGGGTCACCGTGATATGTACCAATGATAAGTCTCTACTCCCGGTGGTCCTTTGACAAAAGATAATATTTACTTTTGAAACCGTGTCCTATCTCCCACTTATCGACGTGATTAGACACGGTGCTCTTGTAAAATGTAGTTAATAATCTTCGTTCATATTTGGGTGAATTTAAACAGCCACACATCCCGATACCCCAAAGACAAAACAAGCCAGTGAAGAGTTTTCTTCCTGGTTCATGTGTAAGATTAACAATCGCATCACATCAGCTTTATGCCATATTTAATCGTACTTATCAACAATGCCTAGAGATCTTCGAGACGAAGAGATTGACGAATCTCTGTAAAACCTTTGTCCTTTTTCTTCTGAAAAGAGTAGCACCCTTGGGGATTATGCGATAACTTCACTTCAAATGTTGTTTATGGCTTTCAGGACTAATCTCGGATACAGTAAGGCAATGGAAAATGTAGTAACAATTCAAGAGATGGTATCATTGTAAAAGCATGTATTGAATGCTAGCTGAAAGAGGATATCAGAACATCAGAGGTCATTTACAAATGTTGTTATAGTAAAATTCAGGAAAAGCTTTAGCACACATCAAAGTCCAAATCACCCTGCGAATGGGAATTTACTAAGTCCCAAGTATTGATCCCAATCTTTTTGAGGCACGTAAAGCTACTTCGCTGGTGCATTCACTTTGCCTAAGATGGCAGTCTATTCGAAAGGCAAACATAATAGATCATTTGCATCTGGGTGTCTTTGATGAAGAGGAAATGAAGATTCATCGGTAGTTAATGACAGCGTTATAGCTAAGCAAAACAATTTAGCCGAGTATCTGCTTTATGTTTTCGCTAAGTTTATAGGATCCACCTCCAGACAAATTTGTCGGGCATTGGCACTCAAACAATACCAGTCAGAAAGCTCCTCAACTGATAAATTAGAAAATGAGACCTTCCTGCAATTTAGTCCTAAGTCCAGCCAAAGTAAGACATTGACCGATGGCAACACACTAATACAATCTAACGACAGCGCCGAAGACACTACTGGCCAGTTTGTAACCATTACTAGAAGAGACTAGGTCTATTCATAATCTTAACATTTGAATACCTAATAAGACAGATAACAATATCTTATACAACGGAGCTTTTTAGTTTTCTAGATTTTGCTATCGCTTTTAAAAAAATTTATGTAGCTGGAATCCATAACGTTGTCTTAATCGTATATGGATATAAAAATTTGTCCTCGTTGCTGTTGTTTTTTGTTTGGTCTTTTGTGCTATTTTAATGGACTATAAGAAAACAATTAATTTTTGCAAAAACAAAAACATATATGAGAATTTTAGCACGTGACATTCTATTTACTAAGTCAACCATTTCCTCTACTGTCTCTGAGTGCAGAACACTACTCAGTGCTATCTACATCAAATAGCATGTGTGCTCAGTGTCACTTGATAGAGACATCATGGGTAGTATTGGTCTCCAATAATATTGACCTTAGCGGTCTGGGGTTCTTTAGAGCTAAGACCGCCTGGGCTTCATTAAGAGAGACAGGGGCCTTAAGAAAACATATCGAAGATCTGGAAAAACAGTCCAAGAGTACAAAATCCGTTCATGGCTGACAAGGTTTGGTCTCTTGGTCGACTAAGCTCTCCCGGCGAACCTTTAAGACCTTACCTTTCTTTGAAGCATGGAAGCTGTCATGCGTTAGCACTTCTTGGACATCGTAAATTACTAATGTCTGAGGCAAGATATTACGGTTGACGTTAAGTTGAGCTATGGCATACTGAAAAGCCAGTGACTGTCCTTCGTTCTCTGGCTCAAAAAGACCTCCTGGAATAATAATAAAGCAATAATTACTAACAATGTTCGTCAAATTTTGAACGATTATAATGTTCCTTAAGTAATACAACACTGAAAGGAAGACTGTGGCGACTGAAGTAGTTAGTGCAATGATTCATTTAAATTCTGTATAATCGAAACACCATTACAAAAACTGTGTTTAAAAAAACTAAAAACATACACACAAGTAACTTGAAAGTCCATTTTATCAAATCACTCAATATATCATTATTTATTCTATGCTAGATGAACAGTATCAAATTCCCATTGCAGATCATTGGCATTATTGTGAGAAAACTTGTTACAACCAGGAAACCGGCGGCCGTCTGCCGGTTACACTCTCTAGAGAACAAGTTCTGACCCAAAAGCACCAGATGAACCAACATTTAAATGTGTATATATACCCGTTATATTATACAATAATGAAAACAAAGCCATGGAGCACAATCTCATATTTAAATTGTCAAGATGTTTTCTGGAATGTTCTTTAAACTGAAATGACAAGTTATTTTAGTGAAGCGTTTTATCTGGTCATAATGATTGTTAAATCAATTCTTTTAAAGGTAAGCAGCTTTGTTCGTATGTTAAGGATTCGTATGTTAAGGATTGTTTATTGGAACAAAAAAATATGTTAAATGGATTACATGATTTAATAGTTTAATAGCAACCACAATTTTGTTTTTGTTCCAATCTACACCTTCATAAACTGCTTTTAGTGTTATTTGTTAATTGTAACTAATATTTTAGAATCATATGATTGTTTATCTTGAGCCCCTATAAGTACGTTTCATGTCAGCTTTAACATTTCTTTCCTGATGATGGAAAAATAAACCACTGAAATATTGAAGTCGAAATTAGTCTTTTCTCTTCTATTACCAAACTTGAGCGCATTTGAATTCTTTGAGAACGACTTTTCATTGAAAAGTAACCCATATAATTAGTAAAGAAAACTGTCAAAGACAGATGTTATATTGCCGCAGATTTTTTATGATGACGTCAAATGATGAAAGGCTAGAGCTAGGCTCTATACTATCGTTAAAACAGTTTTCATTAAAGTAACGAAACGATATTTAATTACGAGAAGCAGTCTTGCGCGATGGCCAGTCAGGAGCAATTAGTTTCCGGTTTAGTGCAGACTGTAATAACAACCAATCATAAATCGTGTAGTTATTCTCTGTGACATATGCTCATTTTCTCTGACAGATTATTTACGTTGACCCAATCAGTGCCAACAGTTATTTATTTTCGCCTGCTGTGTTCTTCGTGATAATATGACAACGTTTATTAGTCTGGTAAGGTCTTGCTTTTATTAAGTGCAAAGCTCGGTAGGTGGCGCTTAAATGTAAAAAAAAATGAGATCCAAGCAAATACAATAACTCCGAAGCATCCGATTACTTAATAAAATGGTCTAACATAATTATTTTGCCATACGAAATTGTCTACCATATTACATGTGTTAAATCTAGTGTACTAATTTCGCAATGCAATGGGGCATTGTAAAAGTTCATTGGATGCGAATTATTACGATAAATAAGAACAAGTAGGCAAGATGACTCGTCAATCAGTTAAACCATAAAATATCATATAAATGTCATTTTTAGCGTATTACTGTGTATGTTTGTTGGACATATCAAAAGCAAAGATTATCTTATTCTCCATTCCCACAAACACGATGTTTATTACGAAATAATAAAAAATACTATTCGTGGCCAATCGTTGTTAACCGGACTGGAGCGTAAAGTCCCTGTAGAGAAGAAAATATTTTTTTGGAATGCTTAAATAACAATCTCTTCGCACAGTAGGTGTAAAAAAACATCGTGTTCTACGACAGCACCATTGTAGATCGTGATTTTGTCTTGTGTATTATTTTACCCAGTCTTAGTGGCCACAACATCAAAGTCAAGCCCAGGCTTCACTACGATGCTTATACGATGATATTATGGAGGTGGTGTGATCGATCTTGTCACATGATAAAGAAAGACAACCAATCCTGCCCCCTCCCCCCCCCCCCCAACACAAACACACGCACACACACTCTCTCCAAACCCATAGATGGCTTTAGATACCAGGATTTTGATTTCTGAATACCGTTTCGAATTAACCGTGGTTTCAGTATTTATGATAGATTGATTGATTGGTGTTGCACTCCACATTCAGCGATATTTCAGCTACGCTGCGGCGTGAACATATAGTCAAAACTCTTTTATCCAACATTCTTATATCAGTGTTTGTGTTTGTGAAGATTATTAGCACAGGAACCTATATATAGAATAGCGTGACGGCTTCCTGAAATAGTTCTCTGTATAACATGCTAGTGTGTAGGAGGGGTTAAAAACGAAAGTACCGCTTTTTGTGTGTTATTTGATCCCAAATAAATGTGATTGTGGATGAAAATGACGTAGAAAAGACGCTGGACTGATTAGTAGCCCCGTTATGACAGACAAAGTAAGCGAAAGCTCCGTACGGACTGACAAAAACAAGATTTGTTGTTTCGTGTGAATGACAGGTGGCTGTTGTCGTACATATTTTAACACCTTTCTCTCACCAGCAGACAGCCCAAAGTAGCACAATGCCAGGGAAGAAAACTAAAGCCATTCCCACACTATGACACCTGCCTTGACGTCAGTCATTCGGACCGAGATAGAATCTGTCTAAACATAACACCTTTCCTTGAAAACAACTAGTTCCCGGGGAAACCCTCACACGCAAACGAACGAGAGTTACATATGGTTGAAATAACTAACATTATCTTTACATCATTATTAGGCTATCTCTAACTCCTTACAGATCGTATGAGTATATTTGCAAAAAATACCGTTTAAGCACGAAAATATCCTTCGTCTCGTTATGGAGATTTTTGTATGGCCAAGACAGGTTGTATTGTACTTAATAAATTAGTTTAGTTAACCATTTCATAGTTCAAACTTTAATGTCAGGCAATACAGAAACACAACATAGACATTTGTCAACTGATTTTTTTTAGGCAAAATAACTGATCAAAGTGATAAGCTGTGATAACCTTATCCATTAATCTAGAAGTGGGGGTGGATGATAAGATAAGAAATTGTGCGAAAAGTAAGTTTCATGAAGTTCTGATAATTTTACAAGTAATGTATCTACCTTTGGTTGATTGATAAGGAATAGTTTAAGACTCATTACATAGGTATAGAAACAATGAGGAAGAGGATTATTCAGCGTAGTTTGGTGATGCTTTATTTTGAATAAAATCGTGCTGAATAATAATCACGTTCTTCAGATATCCATATTAATCCTTAATCATTAGTTAGTATTCTAGAAAAGGGAGATAATTCAAGACATTACCCTCGAAACACTTTACTATTTGTTTACTATGCTGTTTTTCTATAGGGTTCCAAAAGCATGTAAGATATATGTTCAGTTCAGACTTTGTAAGGATAGCCTGTTCTTCAGACACCTTATCAACATTAACGTATCAAATAAACACCCTGTAAAGTAGAACAACTGGTCTGGCAAACGCCCAAACACATTCAGATTCAATAGGGTTCACAAACTCACAGCAGTTCATCCTCATACCACATTTTGTGATTCAGAGTTTTTTCATTTTCCAGTTATTGTTTTAACGGTAAAGAAAGGGATGGACGAACATGATCACCACTACATCCCTAGGCCAATTATTGGAGAAGGAGTAAACAATCTGTACCTGATACATATGAATACGGAATTCGCTGTTGGAAATGTAGTTTAAAATGATTTTCAGATTGATCATAGATATATTTTGAAATAATCGAAAGTGTAAGGAATGGTGAGATTTCTCGAAGAACTGTTCAAGTACTTTTCTGAAACCGATGATTAAACTATGTATATACAATATAGAGCAAAACAGCACATCCGTTGAAGCATGATGTAGGCCTATAGATAACCCAACCACATGTTTTCGAAGAACTATGCGCAGTGGGCTCGTTAATAACATATATTATACAACACTTCTTTCTTGACTTGTACGTCACGGTTTGATGCCTTTGTCGATGAACATCTCAGGTGTGTATACAGTAACGGTTTAATTTTAGATGATCTATATTGGGGTTAAGTTGTGATTCATTGTTGTGTTGTGTCAAGTGATACATCATTAGACCCAATCTATCAAAGAAGACGGTGTAGCGTGTCCGCACACC
The DNA here is from genome assembly GCA_034783855.1 of Mopalia kennerleyi. NCBI lineage: Eukaryota > Metazoa > Mollusca > Polyplacophora > Chitonida > Mopaliidae > Mopalia > Mopalia kennerleyi. The sequence goes on along the minus strand of JAVFBX010242147.1, from coordinate 6,456 downwards.
AGTCTACGGTGTCGTGTCAATGGAAAACACTTGTTTACGTGTCAGACTGGTCTTGTAAAGATTATCAATGCTATATCGCAAATCGTGTGATGCCTGCTTTAGGGACCATAACAGGGTGATCTTACTATTATATACAGGTAGAAAAAAACAGTTGTTAATTTGGGCATATATTTATTACAATTCACAAATATTTAAAACGATTTGTGTTTAAAACAACTTGACAAAAATAGGCATATAACGGGGCTAATTAAACGGGGGGCTGTTATAACTTTGAATAACAGCGATATCAGTCTACTTTCTAGCCCCTTTACGTGGTATCAAGCAATCAATGGTTGGCAGTTCTCTCCTATTGAGGATGGACTACTTTATGTGGGGTAAACTAAAACATCCTTACACGTTTACATTACGATCACTTTTCAATCAAGCAAGTCGATGCAACTTAGTTTAATAGTTTGCGTGTGATCTTCCAAAACATAGCTTTTGAAGATTTCCTAGAAGAACATTGACCTATTGGGACGCGGTAGTGCCACCGTTTCATATGAGTCACTCGGGACAATAGTAGTCTGACTACATAGATTATAATTGGACCTTGAACACGTCTAGGTTAAAAGCAAAACAAGCTTTTTACAAAGAGAAAGCAGAATCAAAATAATCGAATAGCTGAAAGAAAAAGGTAATATTTCGCAAGCTAATTTTAAATGTATTATGCTATTTAGATCATGTGTAAAGAAAATATCAAGTCTAGAATTAGAGCACAATTGTTCTGAGTGACTCATATGTGTCGATGTCCCAGTGGGAAACACTATTACCTATATATCTTATTGCACAATAACACGTGATCACTGCTGTGAACGCTATACGGGGTTTCAGGCAAATCCATCAACTGAGACAAACCGCGAAAGTGTACTTCAAGGTCAGGGTAAATACTACGATAAAGCCCTAACACTATATGCTTTAATCAAAGAAACAATATAACCCTAAAGTTATCTTGATAACTGTAAAAATGACACTTTAAATTAGCGTATTAGTGATGTCAAACTCGAGGTGTTTCATTGGTTACCAAGAGCGCTCTTCGAGTTTGGCGTAAATTCACCATAGGTAAAGAACACTTCTGAAGGTAACCAAGTGCTTGTTCCATAATATTAAGCCTGATAATTCGACATTATTTTAACATAAATTAAATACATGAGATACAACTTAGTCATTATAGCTGATGGTGTGTGTTCACGTCCTTGCGTGAAAACAGATATCTGGAATCTTAATACGGAAGAGGTATGGCATGTCATGTTTCTCGTATTTCTTTAACAATTGATTATTACTGTTAGTGTTTACCCTTATATATGCTGTAACTGTTAAACCATAGCGATTTGTTTGTATACCATTGAACTGCAGTTTACAATCGTACTCTACCGTTGAATTGCAAACCTGCATATGCATTCTGCAATACATGAAGCACGTTTTAATCAACAGCCCAGCATATAGTCATGGTTTATGCAAATTTTCTTCGAACGCGCAGAATTTATTATGACAGATTCCACTTCTTATTCCAAAGTTAGAAGATTTTGCACATTGGACTTTGAACGTGATGTATATTTTCCATTGAATGATTTACGTAAAGCGGGGGTAAATCGTGTGATTGAATCATAACGGCTGTTACAAATTGAATACAGGTGGGATCTGAAGTTGAATACTGGATTATACTAATTTCATTGATTTATTAACCAGACAACTCAGGCATTACTTTATAACAAGTCTATAAAGATATTTTAAAAGTATGTTGAAGTTTTGAGTCCTTTAGAAAGTGAACATATTTACTGTATTTTGGCTAATTTGGAATAACCCTTTCTCATTCTTAATAAAATCAATGTCTGTATACTGAGACACTGCGATAATATCAACACATACAAAACCTGCCACCCGACCATCCAGCCAACTGGCCTTCTTGTAGCAAACCAGCCTTCTGTTTAATATTACATAAACATCTACAAGTGATTTTTGCGTTTGATAAACAAAAATAATAAAACAAAAGCAATTTAATTTTAAAAAATTGTAACGTAAGTAAGTAGAATTTGTGACAGATGTATGGAAGTTTTATGATCTGTTTCAAATAACACAATATAATGTGCCATTATTACGCTATAGTATTTAGTACAAACTGTTATTAGGTGATTTACCGCTGTTTTGTCTTCGGAACTGTGAACCAATTCCCCCCTGAAAGAAGATTGATAATTGCCGTGCCACGTGGCTGTCAGGTTCTAATTTTCTTTGTTAGCTTTCCGTGATATGTTGTAGTTCAAAGTGGCTGCGCCTTGTATTAATGATCTGAGAATGTGGAAATGAGGTCGCCTGTGAAAGCATCGATATCACCCGAGCATATATATGCCGTATCTTCCTGCATGGCTTGAAATGACCTTTATGGCAACGTGGTTAAGATATAACCCGATGCCAAGTAAACCGTCTTCAAAAAAGATCGGAGTATCCCGAACAGCACGGTAGCTCTTTAGAGTACGTCTCATCTTAGGTAGACGAGTATCGCTCGTGTGGTTCCCAGTCCAAAATAAACAATGAGATATGCACAGAAAGGTTATTGGTATCAGTCGAGACACAAAGGCGTGCCGAGAATGCACCGAGTTAGCGGAAACACCAATGCATCCACATAATAATACTCCACTGATCGCAGCTGCTAGGGAACAACACCAGGAAGGATTCAGGGTGTCTTCGTTTATAATAAGGGGGCAAAACTATCACAGGTGTAACAGATTCCGTAGGACAGTTTACTTTAAACTTCGAGTACAAACAGTTAAATAGCAAATGTACTTATTTGGTATATAGACTATTACACTATTTGTTGGAAACTTTGTATCATTCTTTGTATCATTCATTATCAAGCGTATATAGTTGTATCCTTTGCATTGACGGAATATGTGGACAGGTGCACAGTTAAAGGCACAGTTCTAGCTTAAGATGTGAGTAACTAAGAAATATTCCATTATATTGCGCTACAAATTCGTTATAGATGTAGTTGCATACGTTTGTGCCGGAGATGAGAGAATTGCCTTCGTATTTCCTCGGCTCGCAGTAATTGTGTAAAGTACATTAAAGGCCTCAAACAAGATTCAGCTTGATTCTATTAACTCAATATACCGTGGAATGTTACTCAGTATCTTGATTGTACTTCACTAGTTCCAGTGAGCCTCTGGGAAACGCAGTTGCGCTCTTTGTTGACCCGGGCGAATGACGCCGTCTTACTCTGGGGATTAATCGTATCGGATTAAATGTTTCTTAATTTCATCCCGCTATGCGACTACCACCTTACATTGTATAAGGCTAGCTGAAGCAGTCAGCAGCTGCAACAAACAGAGCCGCTGTATCATGGGAAGAGAAGAGACTACGTTTACTTGGAAACAATTTATGCGAGAAGATAGGCAGTGTCTTCTAGCCTTCTTTGTAAAATTGGTCTGACTAATTCAACTAGTTAGACTCATTATAACATGTGACTAATTCAACTAGTTACATGTTATAATGAGTCAACGACCCTCAATCTACAAGCTCTGTGCTGAGTTTCTTCAATTTAACAATGGACTACATTTATGCGTATTTTCTCTGCAGACTAATTTACTTACATTTTATTTATTAAATTCAAGCTGCTCAATTTATCCTTATCTTGAGTTCCTGTTATAAGCAACCTACACACATATCTTTAAAAAAAAAATGACCATTTACATGGTGAAAAAATGTATGACAATAATGTATCACACATAGCTTCGTCTGGACCCGTAGATCCTTTATATTTTTTTTTACATCTTGTACGTTTTAATTGGCCTATGACGGATACGCATTAACATTTAAGGCTTAGGTTTTTAATACTGAAATGAAATATTAACATCGTATGCAGATGTGTCGCTTTGGCATTACAACATTAAGGAAATAGGATGTCTCTGAATACATGACCTTCATTAGTTTTATAAAAAAAATAACATTATGATATTTAATTAAAACGTTTAATTTATACATAATTATTTACGGTGTTAAAGATTTGCAGGATCATGTTAGGTTTATCGACCCTTGGTAGAAGGTTTAAACACACCCTACTAAGCTAAATAACGGTGAGCATTTGTCTTTGTCTTTTGGTGAGGGAAGCTTGTCCTGATTTGAGGTTCAAACATCGCTTCCTATTTCTTTCAAAATAGAGTCAGGCGTTTGATAAAGAGATAGGGCTACAATTTGTTCATAATCGCCTGGAAGGAATACTAAATGATCATATTGATCCGCGAGAATCGGAGACTGGACTGCACAGTGTACATACAGCTCCTTCTCATTGAATCAATAGCTAACTAAAGACTCGCCAATGGTCCTAACTGTACAGTATAGCAACACAGACCATCAACCGGACGGGAAGCCAGAAATCGTAACCATCTGTTGGGCTATCGTTGCTGATGCAAGTCTTTAACTGCCCCTACACTTCAAACCTTGAGTTGAACATGTTGAAGTAATTTGTTAAATGGAGCCGGAATGCGCTAAATCACCGCCTTGGGGTAACGAAATTGGCATTCCAAGTGACAAGCTTCATGTACACACGCCGATCAAATTAAACACTTACAAGGAATACAGAAAGGGCTAAGTATCTTAAATTTGAGATCAAGTGAGCTAAGATTTTAAGCTGTTTTAGTTTTTCGACTAGCTATCACAAATAAACCCTAAGTGAATCATAGCAAAGCATCATTTTGATAATTGACAGATAATTAATGCAGACCATGTTTACGCTAAGATACAGGAGACAGTTCGACATATCCTAGCTGTGGGTTAACGCCACATTGCTGAAGTGTTGACCTATTTGGGCAAATTGAATGCCAGCACATAAAATTAAATGATTCTTCATTGACTTTGTACGACCGTTTATGTGTTAAATGAACCATGTATTTACAGACATACAAACGCACAAAGACGCACTACTTATCAATGTGAATTATTTTGAAACATAAAACAAAGATACGGATTAGTAGGCTTTGTAAGTTGGTATATAAAAACGTTAATAAATTTTGCTACCTTTTATGAAATTTAGTTTTCTTCAAGACATTTCGGGCCCTTTTTTACCCATCACTGTCAGAAGTGGATTAACCCAGCAGCTTATTCTCTGAACAATTTCACTAAACCGATAAGTCTTTTCAGCGGAAGATATTTTTTCCAATGGATTTCACTCGATTTGAGCGTGTTAAAAAACTCATTGTGATAAAGATCAAATTATTTCCGTCGTATATATTGGAGCCTTTATAGTTCCAGCGTTTAAGTGGACCGTATGGAGACTACAGTAAGGTACAATTATCTCTACTGGACGAAAAGTGATCGCAGACAATGCCTACCGAGCTACAATTAAAAAAGTGATGTTATCTGAGTATACTATTAACATCACCGTTCAGTACAATCACCATGGCAAGATGAATTCGATTTCAATCGTGAACTTTAAGCTTTTAACAAGTGCGAAGCGAGTATACTGTGTCATTGCAGTTATTTGCTTCCTTTTCGGGGGGAGGGAGGTTTTTATATTTGTATGACGACTTTACTTTTGTTCTGTATGTCAACAGCTTAATATAAATTCGCACACGTATGTTTTAATTATATAGGTTATGTCCCTGCTGGCTTTCATTGATATATCGACATTAAAACACTCTCCATTTCTGGATTTAATAAGCTAGGAGTGGCCAGTAGCCAAAACAACTTATTATTTATTATAGCTTGTACCTCACGTTGCAATGGACTTAAATGGATAACTTCATTAAACCCTTTTTTCTAAGATACCACATAATGACCTTAAGCCTATGACTGTTTTCTATCCATGACCCCAAGATAAAGATATTTACTTCGTAATTTAATAAATACACGCTAAAGTGACTGCATTCAACATCTTATTTTCATTCCGTTAATAAAACGTCGCCTTAAAACAGGTAGGCCTATAGTTGCTTTAAATAAGGAATAAATTGAGCTATATGTATTACTCACATGAAGCCAAAGTAAGAAGTTTTTCGTTTAAGCCACCCTCTTCTTTATAGGCTTAATGGAAGTGAAGTAGTAACTAAAATTATGAATATAACGCGATATCTGTTTCTGCAAACAGTAAACGCCATCTTTCCAATACGATTTGTCCTGATGTTTTTACTGTCTAATTACAGAGCTGTGAATTAGAGAATAGTTACGGTTGTTTGCTGTGTAGCAACTGGGAGAGGAGTGTATGGCGTTTCAGAACTCGACAAATAACAGCAGGCTGTATAATGGACATGCCCAGCTCTGACTTAAGAATCCCCCCCCCTCCCGCCCCGAAATCATGCCCTTTATAGTTTGAGTTCGAATTTTCTGTCATATTTCCATTGGCTCGTTTAAGCCAATTGGGCCTTGAATATTTAAACGGCATTATTTCATTTTATGAGCATACTAATCCTAAAAGGATGCTCGGGAAGTTGC
>JAVFBX010242136.1:0-10369 GCA_034783855.1 Mopalia kennerleyi | reverse complement strand
AAACCTTTACCAAAGAGTGTCATCATAACTTGCAAACCTTTAACAAAGAGTGTCACTATAACTTGCAAACCTTAGCCTAAGAGTGTCACTATAACTTGCAAACCTTTACCAAAGAATGTTATTAAAACTTGCAAACCTTATCCAAAGAATGTCATCATAACTTGTAAACCTTTACCAAAGAGTGTCATCATAACTTGCAAACCTTTAACAAAGAGTGTCACTATAACTTGCAAACCTTAGCCAAAGAGTGTCATCATAATATAAACCAATTGACAAGAAATGATCATAATAAAGGCGAGTTTATACATGACTCTACAAGATTCTAGTTGCTACCAAAAAATAAACAGCACATTAACAGCTGCCGAGTGTGGCGCCTCCAGTGTCAGCTGTACTGTGTAACAAGTAACGTTCTATTTTCCTACTTTGCAGCGCTGCTTCAGGCGAGTTTAGCGTCATAAAAACGTACAGCACACAACCAAATATCACAAATATAGATTGGTCACTTTCTGTTCAGTGATACAATTCAAACATTGAAATGCCACAACTAACACGGACTATTTTATCCTACTACTTCCAAATGGCGACTGCATATTTCTAAAACAACAACGGCTGGCCGGCAGTTTGGTGATCTCAGCTCTTATCAGTTACAACTATGAACCTTTAATAGTTGAATAGTCTCATCATTTAATTTAGGACAGGAGATCTACCATTTCTCTTGTTTTCCATCTGCCTTTCAGTCCATTCAAACGTTCATGTTTATGTACTGAAAGAATGTTTAAATGTCTTCATCGTGCTTCGTGTGGGGAACAAAACTAAATGTTAGATATTGATTCGAATCAAAAGTAACTTTTTAAACTTTTCTATCATATTTCAGTTAAAAAAATATTGCATTTGAACTGGCACTGTTTTCTGTAAAGCGGGTGCTGATCGCTCTGCTGGCGATTTACACAGACTCCGATGTGTTATGTACCAAAGCGCGCTTCTTGTTTCTCTCTCGACAGCGAAGTAAACATATATTTTTATTTCTGATAAGATGACTTCCAAAAAGGCATTTATGGGATTAATTTGATATCTGCGGGTCACTCCAAAAAAAGTCATTATAACCTACAGTCCTTAGCGAGAAATTGTCATCATACCATACAACTCCTAACCAGAGAAAGTCATCAAATGCAATTCCCGTAGGCAGAAAACGTCATCATAACATAGAACCCTTAACCCATCATAATGCAAATCCTTAACCAAAGAATATCATCATAACGTACAGACATTACCACGTAGATGCCACCATAACGTACAGACCTTACCAAGTAGATGCCATCATGACGCACAGACCTTACCAAGTATATGCCATCATAACGTACAAACCATAGCAAGTAGATGCCACCATAACGTACAGACCTTAGCAAGTAGAAGTCACCATAACGTACAAACCATAGCAAGTAGATGCCACCATAACGTACAGACCTTAGCAAGTAGATGCCATCATAACGTACAGACATTAGCAAGTAGATGCCATCATAACGTACAGACCGTAGCAAGTAGATGCCATCATAACGTACAGACCTTAGCAAGTAGATGCCATCATAACGTACAGACCTTAGCAAGTATATGCCACCATAACGTACAGACCTAAGCAAGTAGATGCCATCACAATGAACAGACCTCAGCCAGAAAACATCCTCACCACATACAACTCTCATCCAGAGAATGGCATCATATGTATACATCTCTTAGCTACAGCACGTCATCACACCATACAGCCCTTAGCCAGAGAACGTCATCACACCATACAGCCCTTAGCCAGAGAACGTCATCACACCATACAGCCCTTAGTCAGATAACGTCATCACACCATACAGCTCTTTGCTAGAGAATGTCCTCATAACATACAGCCCTTTGACAGAAGATGTCCTCATAACACACATCCCTTTGATAGAGGATTCCATCATAGCATACATCCCTTTGCCAGACGACTCCATCATATGTATTGGAATGACTCTGTACAAAGTGACACCCCAACTAAACAAACAGCGTAAATACCGTATACTAATTCATATTAAAATGCTCACTTTAAAATGCTCCTCTCTTTGTGCAAGCTTCAGAAGGGTCCGACGAAGCTGAAATGATTCTAAAATTGGGTCCTGGCTGGATAAACTGATATATGCTTCGCTGGCCAATCCACGATAGGCATTCAACCTCTCGTGAGCGAACCGGAAATGATCCTTATGAGACTTGCTTTGACATGATGAGCACAAGCACACGAGAGAATGTGGAACGGAAATTGTTTTTCCCTCCACCAATAGATGGCGCACTACTTCGTATAAATTTTTATCAGCTGCTAATACCAATGGAGTGGTGTTTGTCGGAAATTTGGAATTGGTTGGCAAACTATCAAACGATTTCTCTGGGTTAAGCTTGTTGGCTTTTTCTATTTCCAAATATCGTGGATGTCTGAGAACGGCCATTGCCAGGTTTTCGTTGGACAAGGAGATGGCGAACAACAAACAATTTTCCACATTCTTGTCGTCACTGTACGGTAGAAGGACCTTTGTGACCTGTGAAAAAAAAGACGACGAATCGATTAAAATTGTTTGGCTTTTGTTGAACAGCATGCACAATGTTGGTTTTTTGTAGTATGTATACTACGACTATCGATAGTGAAAAGAAATCAAAGAATAGCATATAGGCATGAGACATATCATCCAGAAACCAGTAACAGATATGCCGATATTATCTAACAAATATTGTGCAATGTTCACCTCCATAACAATCCCTATGGAACTCAAAAATCAAATGGAAATTCTTAGATTAAATATAAGGCTTTAAAGACAAACGATTAGTCAATTTCAAACAGGTTTCTAAAACATATTTCCATGTTGACATATATCAAAAGCAAATAATTTAGAGACAGGTTAATTAGGATGCTATAACATCATGATAAGAAGGTTACACACAAATATTTTAAAAGAGTTCAGTATTTTGTATTTATCCTACATGGGTAGAAAATGTTGGCGAGGACGAAGCTCAGCTCCAGAAACTGATACTGTACGTCGACTGATTTGTTTGTTTGTTTATTTGGGGAGTTTAACGTCGTATTCAACGGCGGATTGCCCATTCCACAAACACGGAGGAAAACCGGGAGGAAACTTTGTGAACTCGATTGAGGGAACCACATCGTGTGACATTCATATACCTGATGCATGGACTGTATTCAGTTGACATCCCTGAGACCGTGGGAACAATCCCTGGAAATACTACAGATATAGACCTGTCACAGAAGATGTTACTTCCGTCAACTAATAATGTATTCCTCTGTGAAAAGGGAGTTTTGATATTTCCGAAGGTTGATGTTTGTTTACATAATTTGCCAGTTTGTTGCCCACTGTTTTAGCTTAATTTCGATAACGATATCCTGAAAACGATTTGTAAAGAGTAGCGTCTGGCCAATCGTCTGTCAGTTATTACCTGCATTGTTTTAAACTTCACCCTCCTTCTTCAGGTGATATATAACTGCCATGTTGAGGAATTAATCCATCATTTTTTATTCGAGTGAAACACATATTAGAACCTGAGATTCAACTTTTATTCCGACCGGCTTTTTACCCAGGCATATCATTTTTTATAAAGTTTTGCCGTTGTGTATAATTTGTTTGAAAACACATATTTATTTTGTGTAAGTGTATATGTTGTTTTATATTACTTTATGGGGAAAATTGTCGCAATCATTATGCAGATAAATAGAAGCAACAACATAGCGTTATGAAACAGTAACCCCCATACTGCCAAGATAGGTTTTATTCTGTAAACTTTTTCGGTGGCAGTTATATCATGGCCGTTCAACACTTCACTACTGATGCAGAAATTACCTAATTCACGGTCCTGGAATGTTTGTTTGTTTGTTTGTTTGTTTGCAATACAATGGAAAATCGACTAGACATCCTTTATAAACCATCCAGTTGTGGCTCTCTCATATACCCGAAAGCGGGTGGAGGAACTGAGCCTGGTCGGTGCATGCACCAGCTGTCCAACACGCTAACCACTAGGGCACAGTTCTCGCTGTTAAAGCTACTTGTTTGCCGATAAACCTACGTCGACCAACCTTAAGGTACTCTATTTAATCATTAAGTATATATAAATCTTTTCTTTATATCCTCTGATAAAAGCAGGCTCGTTTCTCTAGGATTGACAGAACAGGGTTTAGTTGCAAATGAAATCTTCATACAGACTTTGATAAGTTATCGACAAAGTTTTTTTTCTTCAAAAAGCCAATTAAGTGGCTCCGGGCATTGATACGCATACACAGCTGCAGTCTGGAACGCCCCAAATTGCATGACCTAATTTATCCTGTTCGGAGTAACCCTGTTCTGTCAATCCCCGAGACAACCAGCGACACAAGTCAGCGGATATAAACAAAAGGATTTGTAGAGATGACGACTGTTCAGTGGTCGTACTTAAAGGAGGAAAACAATCAAATCTGGTTGACGTCAACGAGTCTTTCCAATTAAAACTGTATATCTGTTACTGAATCTAACCGTGCTTGTGATATCGGGTACCTTTATCTATGTTTTAGAGAACAATGTAAACAATAAAACAATAGAAAAAACAAAGTCATACCTCGATGTCTTCATTTTCGATTGCGAGTTGTAATGGAGTCCTTCCTAAAATATCCACACACTGAAAGTTGATCCCTGTTTTCTTCTCGATAATTTTGTTGATGGCGGGTATGTCGCTAGTGGAACAGGCTAGCAACAAGCTCTCTTCGACGGGGTTCTTCGGGCCCTGCAATTCACCAAACACGTCAGCTAATACTCGACCTGGTTCAACTTTTGTAAGTTTCATTGCCAGTTTTTAAAGATTTCGTATTTGGAAACATATATTAAAAGGTGTAGTCAATCTCTAAACAATAATAATCCAACATTATTATATCAAAATGGGACTATAATATCTCCAGATCAGCTTCGTTGGTTAAAACTTGTCCTCGTTATGCAACATAGAAGCTTTGGAGCTATTGGACAAACCTGGCTTTAACCTGCTTGAACAAACTCACATATACATGTTAAAACTAACATGTACATATAGCAGGCAATTCGGTTCACATGAACATCGATAAAAGTATGTCTTTACACTCGGAAACTTATTGTTTGTCAGCCATGTTCTACCAATAAACACGATCAGATATGAGTTGTAATGGTTTTTGTTCTGGCGTGGTTACCAAAGCGGTTGTCCTATCAGATGACGATATTGTCAGCGTATAAGTAGTTCAGGTCTGTCAGAGTTCTTTGTCTACAAACACACGACTTTCATTCAATTCTGACAGCTATATTTGCTTTGTGTTCTGTATGAGATCAAACAACTAACGGTCTATGTTCTTGTAAGCCTTCTAAACACTTCAGCCTCGTAAACTTACATGGAATGGTCATGTGTCTAGTGTGTTTAAATGGTTAGATTGTGTCTCAACGGAGGTACCATGTTAATTGGTAGAGGAGGAACCCTCGACATCACTGGCAACACTTGACAATTGCAACTGTCACAATATAACTCCATAAAATGTCATAGAAATGTATAGCTAATGAATTTTAAGACTGCAAATCGTGCAATTGCCCTACATCAGAATTTGAGGTAGAGCTCAAATCTTCAATTAAGTAGATTTTCCGGCATGGTACAGGTTTAATATCCCTAAAGAATAAATTCGGTATCCTTTTATTAGGTAAACATGTCTAAAAAGTGGAAGTTACAGGACCTTCTACTAAAAAAGTCTAAAGTCAGTGTGGAAGAGAGAAAAAGGGCGGTTTAGCAACATATATAGCTTAACCGTATTTCCGTATTTTTAACAGGCTAATGGGCGAATCCAAGTCTCGTTTGGCATATACAATGTGTCGGAAAGTTCAGTATATGAAATATTATTAGACAGTGCTAATTCAACCCATACTAGCCGGTAAAGTGAAAAAACTTGAAATTACACAGTTATTCACACTCTAAATCTGTATCGCTATATTAGGCTACATTGTATGATTGGATATAAGGGATAAAGACCCCTGCATCTAAGAAATGTATAATGCTGGGCAGCCCAATATATCCACGTAGTGTTGGTCCTTAGGTCATACAGAAGCTGGGTACGGAAGGCTCCCAACAAACACTAACGAAAACATGCTCTCTGAGCATAGGAACAACAAGAAGCCTCTATGTTGTTTGTATCATTCTTTTTGCACCTTGCCGTTGTCCAGTCTTGTCTTGAGTGTGAGGAGCGGAGGGCGAATGTCTTCACCAATCGGACTGACATGCAGTGTTATCAATGAAATAACCTTACGTAAGGCGTTCAATCCCACTTAAACAAACGATATAGCGATAAGTATGTGTAACATGTGTCCATGGCGATCGGTTAACTCTTTCTGACCTGTGCACATTAGCTTTAACTTTCCTAAATATATTTGTCTTCATTGATTGGTAGATCAGTGGATTGAGTTAAGTGGATTTATAGTTAAGTGAATTTGTATGATATGTAGCTGTTAATTGGGTGCGACGCCACTAGGCTAAGCTTTGCTCTTAGCCACAGTAACGGGAAAATCCAGCTACTTGGTTCTGATTTATGACTACGTGCTCCAGACGTAATGCCGTGGAGGTAAGATGGCGTATGTTTTAATCACCGAGGCCATTCGCTTCACTGGCATAGTAATCCTGAGCTAATTATATAACCCAGGAGCCGGTTTGTCTAGGATGAAATCCAGGATAATACACGCACAGCTATTCATCAATTATTTACCCATACAACTTTAATCCATACAGGTATTCATCGCTATAAAGTTCTATATTACAGCTACATACCAGTCGGTACCTAAACGTACCATATAGCCGTCGTTTAAATGCTTCCAATTAATCTGGTACTAAACTTGAAATAAAACTAAATAGATAAATAAAAAATAATGTAAATAAAATTCCTCCTGGGCCTACATGACTTCCGGCTTTACGAATTATAACACATATGCATGACTTATAAGAGATTCTCATGTGGTTTTAAAGTGTAGCTTATTCAAAAAAAAGAGGCAAAAGCATTTTCCCTACTGTCGAGACTTTGACTCCAAGGTATTGTCACACGTATTGACTGGTCATATACGTTGAGATTAACGCGGTGGTTAGTCAATAGTCATACACATGTTTGACTGGTCATATATATTAAGATTAATGCTTTGCATGGTTAGTCATACATCTGACCACGTTTCGCAATTGCACAAGGTCGACTTTTTATCGCTGAAAGAAGTATAAAGTTAAACGGACTGACGAAGTTTGTTTATTATGCACGTGACTCGGTTGTCATAACGTCCAATCAGAATTTCACACTCCCTCTCACAGTCGCTTCCCTAGCCGCATGGCAACTTATTATTGGATAGTTTTTTTATTTCTGTTGGAGAGAAATGATGTTTGATGAAAGTTTTATTGCATTTAAACTAAACATCAAAGTAAACACAAATATACGTACCATAGATCCCAGGACAGGAGCAAAGCCTGCCATGTTTCAATGGTGAATCAGCGAATACTTTTAGAAATAATATCTGCAAAACAACAAATGAACAGAATGAAATCAAGCATAACGTCAAATGATTTTTTTCCGTCTTCAAGGTGTATTCCCATGGTGCGTCTTGTAGGCATATTTACGACTTCAGGGAATTCCCCTTACTTGTGGCGTTTTATTGGTGTAGAAAAAAGTACAAAATAGTTGACCAATCAATATGCCACAATAAAGGGTGATTTGAACAACCATCATCTGTTTAATATCAGAGTATTCGACCTGACTCGTTTAACCTTTAGAAAGCGAATGAAGCATTCAACTACTTCTGGTTAATATCCACAGAGAAGTCGTGCTATACATATACACGGGTTTCATACTCAATAGTTTAGACACTTCATAAAATTCATATGTTGGCTGATTCTACATTGAAAGGTGCTTATTTTTTTAAATCGGTTCATCACAAAGACTTGTTACTTTTTTTGTTCGGACAGGGCAGGCATCAGAAAATGCCTAAGGTTTGGCCTAGATTTTTTGAATGGTTTCATTTCAATATACGTTTTGAAAATTTCAAATAAAAATGATACCCCCTTTTTAGTTGGGCTACTGTACTTATTAATTCAAGTATTTGGTGTTATAGCAAACATACGGGGAGAAAAGTCCCAAAAACGTTCCGTGTTTATTTTTTTCTCATGAAATTTCCATGTTTCAAATCCTGAGTATCTAACTATATCCATATAATGTTCCACCAAATATTCTGTGTCATAATCGGCTTAGGAAAATGGTTTCTTCGAAATCACCCCAGAGGTCAGCTGGTCCATAGAGTAGCTAACTGTGATTTACTTTTACAATCAGTGTCTTAATAGTTAAAACTGCATTGATCTAGTTTTTAAAAAAACGTGTATAGATATATACATGTCATAATATGTCAATAAATGTCTGTACTTACTAGTTATGATAAACATTTGGGTTGAAATCGAACCGTTGTTAAATACCTGTAACTTTAACTTTATCTTTCAAAATGCACGATTTTTAAAGAAATCTGACTTTTTTAGTTGCAGATAAACTCCAAAACGTCTTCGCTCTGGCCAGCTGTATGTCGATTTGTAGTGGTTGGTATTTTCTGTACTTAACAAAAACTAATGTAGTCAGGATCCAAATAACGAATGTAGAAAATGGCCGTCAGGGACGAGATTGTTTACACTTGCCGAAAAACATCAAAGCTGAAAAGGGAACTATTTTGACCTGGGTTCGCCGTGACCAACGCAATGAACATGTACGGAGCTCAGCAATGGTATATCAAGTAACCGTTCCCAACAAACCCGGTCTGTTTGGCACATCAGAACATGTTCATTTCGATTCTTATAGATCGATATGGTTCAATAACCACACGGACAATTGATTTCAGTCAGGTAAGCTATCATCTCGGCTTGAGTCCTCAGTGATAGTGTTATGTGCCCAAACTTGTATGCTTATAATACAACAAATTGATGTCGTTTAGTGGGCTTGCAAAGAGTATGAAAGATTCGTGATTGAAAAACAAAGCCCATTTATTTCCTCAAAAAATGATTTAATAAGTTGTTGTCAACAATTTATTTTTTTATCTAAAAAAAAATATATCGACTTATTACTTTACAGATAGATTTGACAGTTAATTGTTATTTGAGTAAAGTAGAGGAGGCATGGATGTTTTTGTCTAACAAAATGTAACATATTAACTCAATAGTTACAAGAAGAGAAAACGAGAGTTGTTTGTTATGATATTTTATATCTACAACTACGCAATTCCTTACTTAAATTCGGAAGAAAAGTTAGATGAAAATGACCAAAACATAGACCGCGATTGCCAGAGCCTTCGCGTGTGATCTCGACAAATCAGAGGTCTCCTGGGGTAAGAGAACCCTTCAGCGATACACAGAAGGAAGCTCAGTAGTCCGACAAACCATCCAGAACAATACGCGACCTGTCTATTCTTCAAATTGGACAAGTATAGAATTAACATTCAGACATACAAAGTAGTTCTCTGGTTGTATTTGAGCCGATTCAAATTATACATATTAGCCAAGCATTTTCCTTATTTTATACTATTTTAATTTTCTGTAAAAAGACAAATATTATAAGCATAAAAATAACACAAATGAGGCATTATACAGACGTACAGTTTTATATTACGTAGTGTGTGAATAGGTAGATTTATCCTGTACGGCTAGCTAAAACATACAATAATAATCAATTTTGTGTTTTTGTTAATCATATGACCTTCCCATAAAATGTTTTGTGCTAACGGGGGAACTTGTCCTGTAACACGAAACAATACTGTTGTTAACAAGCTTTATCGAAGCAATTTATACATATTAAAATCGTGTATTAACTTACATTTAATTAAGTCGCTATTTCTTTTTTTCATCTTACATGTGTTGTGAATATAAAAAATATAAAATAAATCTTGTAAGTGTAATTTACAAGAATAACCAACTTGTTAACGTTCAGTGTAGATAAAATACGGTGTTTCCCCTGATTAGGAACATCCTAACATTATATTTGAACACTGTCAACAGCGAATTTAAACCAATCATCTATCAGCTCTTTTTTAAAATATGAATGAATTCCACTTCCGGTATGACATCACCTAAACCGAATCCATTACTTAGACCTACTCCATTTACTGCATTCACCATTATGCGTTGATAAATCAATGAACACATCGGCGCGTGTAAGGAGAGAGCTCTCATTCGTCTGTTTCTGTAAGGATTGAAGACAACTGGTAAGCCATTCTAAAATATAGTCAATACTACTTCCTACGTCGAGACATTGACTCTAAGATACACCCGGGCCATCTTGTTTGGCACTTCTTTTATTTGCTGATCT